>PVKC010007748.1:0-29088 GCA_004027635.1 Crocidura indochinensis
TCACATTAAGAGTCTACTTAGATATGTGAGATCACTATATCATGTCCTAGGTGTTTGAGATACCTTTAGTCACATAACTTAGTCTAATAGAAAATTTTCTGTTTGTATTTATGAAATTTTGAGTGACTATAGCTTTTCTATATTATTCTTTGAAAGTTTATTCAATGGCTTAATACTCTTACAGATATTTATGAGAACTGAGTTATTTGAATTTTTTAATAATATCTTTATTTAAGCATCATGTTTACAAACATGAGACTATAGTTATTTTAAATATATTTTTTGTTGTTGTTGGTTTTTGGGCTACACCCAGTGATGCTCAGGGTTTATTTCTGACTATGTGCTCAGAAATTACCCCTGGCTTTGGGGGACCATATGGGATGCTGAGGATTGAGCCAACATCTGTCCTAGGTCAGCCGTGTACAAGGCAAACACCCTACCTACCACTGTGCTATTGCTCTGACCCTGAAACTATAGTTTTTTGAACTCATGTCTTTGGATTGTTTTGGGAGCCACACTTGGCAGTGCTCAGGGCTTTCTCCTGGCTCTGTATTGCTGTTTGTGCTCAGGGAACCCTGTACAGCAGCAGGGATAAAACCCAAAACACCTTATTTCTGTACTCTCTAGGCCACATTATCTTTTGATTAAGAGTGCAGCACCAGGCAAATGGTCACCTTATATTTTTGCCTTCATAATACTGTAAATTGAAGCTGGAGCTGTGGCGCAGTGGTAGGGTATTTGACTGGCACATGACTGACCTAGTATGGACCACGGTTTGATCCCCGGGGTCCCATATGGTCCCCCAAGCCAGGAGCGATTTCTGAGCGCATAGCCAGAAGTAACCCTTGAGTGCTGCCGGGTGTGGCCCAAAAACAAAAACAAAAACAAAATACTGTAAATTTCTTTTCCCCTTTTGGGGAAACATGAGCTTTTCATAGGAAACTTCTCCTGGAATCTCTCATTAAGTGGCTTACATGGCTTAATTAAATCCAGGCCCTCCTTCCACACAGATGGAATATACTCCTATTGCTTAGCAAATATTTCTAAGGTCAAGATACATTTGTTTGTTAAAGTCTATTGTAAGAAGGGTAAGAGGCTCCCTACTTCTGCCCATTCCTATAATAATTGCCTCAGAAGAGCTTTCTCAAGAGTTGCTTTTATTCTTACTTAGTTCAAACTATCACTGTCAGTGTAGAAATTAAAAGAGGGTCAAATGGGACATCAGTGAATTTGGGAGTAAGTTTTATTTTTTGAAAATAGAGTTTTTGAAAAATGTTGAAAACCAGCAAGTAAGACAGCTGCTTCAATATATAACGACAACTATGATTTTGTTCTTTTTTGTTTGTTTGTTTGTGTGTGTGTGGTTTTTTTTTGGTGGGGAGGGGCAAGACATGGTGGTATTCACAGTGTTTTTGTTTTTGTTTTTTTTTGCTAGGGTTTCTAATTCTTGGTTAATTTGGGATTGTGGGCACCTAAGTTTGTACTGCTTCTAGAGCCCTGTAGTACCAAGGTTTACTTGGCTCACCTAGGAGGTCTTTGGGCCGCACCTGCTGATGCTCAGGAGACCATATGGTGCTAGATGGCTATATGTAAAACATTTTTTACTATCTGTCTGTCTGGCCCCTTCTTCTTCTTCTTCTTCTTCTTCTTCTTCTTCTTCTTCTTCTTCTTCTTCTTCTTCTTCTTCTTCTTCTTCTTCTTCTTCTTCTTCTTCTTCTTCCTCCTCCTCCTCCTCCTTCTTCTTTCTTCTTCTTCTTCTTCTTTTGGTGTTTGGGCCACTCCCTGCGGTGCTCAGGGTTACTCCTGGCTATCTGCTCAGAAATCGCTCCTGGCAGGCACGGGGGACCATATGGGACACCGGGATTCGAACCAACCACCTTAGCTTCTGCATCGGCTGTTTGCAAGGCAAACGCCGCTATGCTATCTCTCTGGGCCCGAGGATTTACTTCTGACTGTGCACAGGGATCACTTCTGGTGTGGCTGGAGGACCATTTGGGGTACTGGGGACCAAGCCCAAATTGGTCTCATGGAAGGCAATAATGCCTTATCTGCTATACTATCTCTTTGCCTCTCTCTTATGATTTTATTTTATCCCCTCTACCCGCCGTAGTGCTGTGGGCTATGGGTGAGTCTTCTGGGGAGGAAGACAATAAGCATTGGATGTGAACTGACAGGGAGAGGACCAGAGGTTGACATATAAAACATGTGTATCTTGCTGGCTCAGTCTAAGTGGTTCTTAACATTTTAGAAAATGCAGTACAAATAGGAGTGTCAGGATGAAGTAAAGAATTTGAAGAATGTCGGAGACAATTTTATGAAAGAAAGTCAGACTTTAAAAATGCCATTTGTTCAAATAAAATCTTGTTGCTGAAAAGTGAACAAAGAGCCAGGAGCACTTGTTCTGATTATCTCGGAGGATGGCGAATGAGTTCCAGGAGCTGCTTAGGGGAAGTGGGTGGGTGTTTCCAGACAGCCACTTAGCTCAGGAATTTTATGTTAAGGTTGTAAAACTGCTGGCATCAAGGAGCCGATATTGAGTCTCCTGCTGATGGAGCATGTCTCTACAGCTCCTCCTCGGAGTGAGGCCAATGTCTGTGTGATCAGAAGCACCACGGGTGGTGGTAAACTCAGGGGTGAGTGTAGTCTGGTGAGTGGTCCATCTAGATAGAAATTTCCGTCAGCAGCAGAAATTGGAGTTTGAATGACTTAGATAATTATGCAGCTTGCTCCTTTCCCAGTGAGATGAGGCTTGAAAATTCAGAACATTTGGTGCTGATACATTTGAATGCTTTGGCTAACTGCATTTTAAGTCTCTTTCAAGATGTTCTTGAATATATTCCATTCAGTGCAAGTTTGGATACTGACTTTTATTTATTTTTATAGTTAAAATTTTTTTTTTAGTGGGAGGGCACACCTGGTGACCCAGGGGTTACTCTTGGCTCTGAGCTCAAAAATTACTCCTGGCAGATTTAGGGGACCATCTGGGATGCTGGGGATCAAACCCCTGTGGGTTGTTAGCAAGGCAAATGCCCTGCCCACGGTGCTATTGCTCTGGCCTGGAGATTGGCTTTTATTAAATAATGTGTCTTGTTCTTTGTCATTCTCTCCTCCTCCCCAGATTATGATTTACTTGATTGATAAAGTACTTCCTGAAAGCTATTTTGTCAATAATCTCCGGGCATTGTCTGTGGATATGGCAGTCTTCAGAGACCTCTTAAGACTGAAACTCCCCGAATTATCTCAGCACCTGGATACTCTTCAAAGAACTGCAAACAAAGAAAGTGGAGGTAAGGATGACTCGGTGTTCTTAGCATTAAGAATATTCCATTCGGAACCGGGCAGTGGCACTGGAGGTAAGGTGCCTGCCTTGCCTGCGCTAGCCTAGGACGGACCGCGATTCGATCACCCGGTTTCCCATATGGTCCCCCAAGCCAGGAGCGACTTCTGAGCACATAGCCAGGGGTAACCCCCGAGTGTCACTGGGTGTGGCCCAAAAAACAAAAACAAAAACAAAAACAAAAAAGAATATTCCATTCCTTTGATTCATGTATGTGTGAGCCTATACCTAATATAAACACAGCATAAACACATATTTTAGGGTAATTTTTTTAGTGAGAGTTTGGTACAAAGAAAACAAAAACAAAACAGAAAAAAATAGGTAAACAGGGACACATATTGTGTCTCTAACTAGTTATTGTTAAGAAGTCAGTGAAAAACTAACCAGAGAAACAGAACAAAGGTTAAAGAACTTGCCATGCATACAGCTGATTCCAGTTCTGATTTCTGGCACCACACATGGTCCCACATGTACTGCCAAGGGTTATTTTATTTTGTTTGGTTTTGCCTCACATCCAGCAGCGCTCAGGAGTTACTCCTGGCTCTGCACTCAGGAATCACTTTTGAAGGTGCTCAGGGGACCATATGGGTTGCCAAGGATCGAACCTAGATTGGACACATGCAAGGCAAGAATCTTAATTGATGTGCTCTCTCTGGCCCTGCCATGAGTCTTTCTTGAACAGAGTTGGGTATAGCTCCTGAACACTACTGGGTATGACCCTGGCACCCCTTATCCCTAAAAGTAAAGAACTTTAATGAAGAGTGATGGACCTGTTTAGTCCTATTGTTCTAACCAGACCTAGAGGAGTTATTTAAGAGCGAGTCATCAGTGTGATTAAGCACCAATAGTTCCTCTGGAATCACTGAGGTGGAGGGAAAGTGGAATCTATCTTCCCCAAGTTGTGGGAGACAGACACTCCTCCTTTAGACTGAAATGTTTAATGGGGCCCTTTATTTATTCATGCTGAGGGCATCTGGCTTTGCTTGAGAGGAGTGCCAGGTCTCTACAGAGAGCTCCTCAGGAACTCCACACAGAGCCTGCCCTCTGACTGGGAGGCTTGGAATCAGGGGAGCTCTGATGGTTGAGTGGCTATATTGAGCTCTCAGTGGCTTTTGTATGGTGGGCATCATGCAGCTCGTCACCTCATCTGAGCTGTGATGAGACTTACTGCTCGCACTTCTCAACCTGTGCTTGGGCTACCAGAAAGAATTGTTAGAAGTTTCGTTGTGTTTTCTGAAAGTGGCCTTCATATCTTGACCTGCACATTTGAATTGGACAAATTAGTAAAGGATTTTGAAGACTTAATCTGTGCTCAGTGAGCCTGGAAATTTTCACGACACCTGGATGTTTCTCTAAACACAGCCTTCTAAGCCAGTTGCATAGTTCTCATTGAACTGGAATCCGGAGCATACCTGAGCACCTCTGTGTACTTTATATAACTTTCAGAGACTCACATCTGGCATAGACATACATGATTGGCTCCATGTGTCCTCTTCTCTATCCTACACATTGTCATTCTACACTTGTCACCTCAGATTGGACTCTGAAAAAAAAACAAAACACAACACTCCATTCCTTACAGAGAAGAAAAAAAAATGAGCGAGTACAGGAAAACAGACCTGCTTTTGTTTATGTTTAGAGAAAAGCATATTTTGACACTAATGTAGGAGTGAATCATTCCAAATATATAAATACTTCTATTTATTTATTTATGTATTTATGTTCACATCAGGCAGCGCTCAGGGGTTACTCTTGGCTCTGTGCTCAAGGAATCCCTTCTGGCAGGCTCAGAGAACCATATGGGATGCTGGGGATAAAGCATGGGTCTGCCACGTACCAGACAAATGCACTCCTCACTGTGCTATCTCTCTGGCCCAAGCAATATTTTTATTTCATAAAGTACATACCATGTCATCATGGAAGTGTGACTGAGTTCTCTGATTCCACTGAAGTCAGAAACTTTAAGGTGAGATATAGTCCACATCTTTAGATGTGTGTCTAGTTGGCCCGAAGAGATAATACCAATACTAAGATGCTTGCCTGGCCTTCTATCAATCTCTGTCAATTTTCTGTCATAGTGGTTGAGTCCCCAGAGGCAGAAGGGGTGTCCTAGGATTGCGTCTTGGATATTGGTATCTTTGGTGTGACTTTGGAGTAGAATTTTTACAAGGTTGCCAATGTGACTTTGATGTATTCAGACTCTGGAGGATGAAGTTAGAATTCTGTTCAGTCCCCTTTGGACTTCTTGATGGCATTGTGGTTGGTTGGACAAAGTTGCAGGTAGGTGATGATACCCAGGATTTTTTTGGGGGTCACACCCGGTGATGCTCAGGGGTTACTCCTGGCTATTCGCTCAGAAGTTGCTCCTGGCAGGCACGGGGGACCATATGGGGAACCGGGGGATTGAACTGCGGTCCGTCCTAGGTTAGCACAGGCAAGGCAGTCACCTTACCTCCAGCACCACCGCCCGGCCCCCAATACCCAGGATTTTTCTTTGGGGCTTTAGTCTGGGGTCCGGGCCCACCTCTGGTTTGATTACTGTACTATATATGGTCCCCCAAGCATTGTAGGGGGGGGTCACGCCTGAGCATAGAGTGTAGAATAGCCCCACGGCACTGACTGGAGTGACTCGGTTCCCCCTGCTTTAGAGACATGTACAATGGGCTAAGCATATATTTTGCATGCAGGAGGGCT
Source organism: Crocidura indochinensis (assembly GCA_004027635.1). Classification (NCBI taxonomy): domain Eukaryota; kingdom Metazoa; phylum Chordata; class Mammalia; order Eulipotyphla; family Soricidae; genus Crocidura; species Crocidura indochinensis. Next base: position 6,032 of record PVKC010007748.1, read on the forward strand.
GGGTTCTATCCCTCACGCCATATGGTCTTTTGAGTAATGCCACAAACAAAGCTGGGAGCAGCCTCTGAACATTGCTGGGTGTGGCCCTTTAAAAGCACAAAATTAAAAATATTCAAGTTATTCAATTTTTGTTTTGTTTTGGGCATTACCAGGTGGTGCTCAAGGCTTACTTTTGTATTTAGGGATTACTTTTGACAGGGCTCAGGGTGCCAGATGGGTCTAGGGGACTGATCCCAGGGCTATTTTGTGCATGGCAAGCACACTGCCGCTGTAATATCTCTCTGTTCACAACTTGCTCAAATGTTTTGGGATTTTATAACTTTTTTTTCCGTTATTGCTTAATTATAGCTTAATTCCATTGTGATCTGAGATTTGTGTGTAATTTATGAAGTAGACAAGGCATTTGTAATGAGCAATTTTATCAGCAGTATTTGAATAAAAGTAGGCTTCATGAGATTTTTAATATCAGCATTCGCTTTTGAGAGGCTAAAGTCCTGTTTAGGGGTCCTGTCTTTTGACAAGGAAAACACTTTTGTTTTTTTTTAACATGCTATTAGATAGAGTCAAACTAAAGTCTAGATTAAAATTTCTGAACTATTAAAAAGAATTTGTAAAATACACTTATGCTTTTCTATGAAGCAGGAAGGATTAAAGGAAGAGATAACCAGAATATATAGGTACATAGAAATCAATCCAGAAACATAACATTTGGAGAAGATTTGGAAATTGAAAGGGTGTTTTTTGCTTGTTTGTTTTGCATCAGTTCTGAAGAAATGTGTTGTCTGTTTTATTTCAGGTGGCTATGAGCCCCCACTCACGAATGTCTTCACAATGCAGTGGTTTCTCACTCTCTTTGCCACCTGCCTGCCCAACCACACTGTCCTAAAGATTTGGGATTCTGTCTTCTTTGAAGGTTCAGAAATCATCCTAAGGGTGTCATTGGCAATCTGGGCAAAACTGGGAGAGTAAGTGACTTTTCTCCATTGCTTCTATTCTGTGGGGCTGAGCACAAGCCCCAAGCAATTTTTGTACTCTGATATGTAAAGCATTGAAATTTCAGTGGGAGGAAAGAGAAGGTCATATATTTTGCTCAATCATTGTTGCCATCTAAAATCATGGCTGGCTTATTCTTAATTCTTGTGATGGAGAAGATCGAATCTATTTCTATTTTGTTTTGTTACTGAGACACTCAAAGATACTGAGGGCCTACTCCCAACTCTGTGCTCAGGGGCCACTCCTGTTTGCACTGGGGGCCACATGCGGTCTGAGGGATCAAATTTTGGACTTTGACATGTGAAAGCCAATGCTATTTCTTTACTTTGGGGGGCAGGAGAAGTTTGTGTAACACCCAGCAGTATTCAGGGACTGCTCCCAGATATGTGGTGGGGACTATGTGATGCTGGGGATGTGATAGGGGTCAATCACATGCAAGACAAGAGTCTTTATCTCTATATTCTTTCCAGCCCATGACTCAAATCACAACTTGACTTATTTGAATATTTTGTTTTCCCTTTAGGTCTGTGATATATAGGATCATGTATAAGTATAAGACATGATGCTTGGTACATAAGAAATAGTAAACATGATACTTCTTTCTTTCCTCAAAAATTAATTGGGCCCGCAAGGTAGTACTGGGTTTAAGATGCTTGTCTTCCACATGACCAACCAAGGTTCGATGCAGCTTCCTATGCGCTGCATTGTTCTTGCCAGTAAGAAATAATTCCTGAACATAGAGCCAAGAGTAAGCCCTGAGTGGCCCAAACGCTTATAAGAAGAATCTTTACAGAGATGTTTCTTTTACGAAAGAATAATTTTGTTAGTTTGCTTGTTTTGGGGCAGCACCCTGCTGTGCTCAGTAGTTACTCTTGGTCCTAGCTCAGAAATCACTCCTGGCAAGCTTGGGGGGGAACCATATGGGATGTTGGGGATTGAACTTGGGTTGACCACATACAAGGCAAACACTCTACCCATAGTTCTATTGCTCTGGTTCCCTGTTTCTTTTTTTTTCTTTTTTGGAAGAGGAGAAAGAGGAGGAAGAAAATGAGGAGGGGGGAGAGGGAGATGGAGAAGAGAGGAAGGAAAGGAGGAGAAAGGAAGAAAAAGAGGAGAGGAAGATGGAGAAGAGAAAGAAGGAAAGGAGGGGAGAAAGAGGAGGAAGAAAATAGGAAGAGGAGAAGGAGAAGAAGAGGAGGAAGAAAAGAAGGAAAGGAGGAGAAAGAGAAGAGGAGGAGGAGGAGGAGAGGAAGGCAGGTCCTGCAGGCGGAGAAAGTTTTCCCCCCAGTTTCTTTTAAATAGAGATTATTTACACTCTTTGCTAGTAGTAGGTTTGAAAAGTCTAGACTTTTTCCATTTAATATTATGACTGTTACATTAAAATTCTACCTCTTAAGGTAGAAGAAACATTAGGATAAAATTGTTATTGGTATCTTGAGATACAGAATAGATTTTGGTGTTTCTTTCCTAGAGCTATAAATCATTTGTGTGGGCACTCATAGCGTGCCTAGAAACTAATACATCACTGTCAGTATTTTGTTTCACAACCCTTTTAACTAGTCTTTTTATTTATGACAAGTTGTTCCCTGGGAGCGTTGGAATAGTTTTTACATCTTATAAGTAGAATTCACCAACTATCAGAGAACATGTGGGAGCCTTGGCTTTGAGCCCTGCATTCACTGTCCTCAAGTTTTGTTAGGTACAGACGCAGACAGGCCCTCAGCACCTCTGGGTGTCACCAAAGCAGACCAAGAAAATGATTGTATGTACTTTTTCTTCTAAAGTACTATACTAGCTACCATGATTTACAGTATTGTTAATGATAGGATTTTATGCAGACAAGCATTCATTTTTAAATATAAATTGCTTCATTTTATGACTCTGAAAACATAGTTAATATAGGTGATCCTAATACATTTGTTTCTAGGTAAGTGGGAGCAAAATTATTAAAAAAGTAAAGGAAAGAAATAAAGAAAAAAGAATGCAGCAACAAGAAAATTTGTGAAAATTATTGTACTCACATCATTGAGTATGATATCATTGAGTCATTGTCAGAAGATTTAGTAAACTCTTGTTGCTAGCTGATCATTCTGTTACTTCTTTTGTTTCTGAACATTAGGTGGCTTCATTGGTGTCTTAATTGGTGTGCTTCTATGGACAGTATTAGAAAAAGTTAGAGTTGTCATGCAGCTGTGAATGTGGCCACACAGTACAGGAATTCCAATCACTGTTGTTGGTACTGAGGCTTTTGGGGGGCATGTTTTTGGTCTCCAGACCTTCAGGAAATATGAGACTGTAGGAGGAAGTCTGAGAAGTAGGGTTCAAAAAAGACCTAGTGATGTCAGTCCAAATACTGACATACTTGGAATTTTGGTCAGAGAGTCTCTGCACAGAGTAATAGATGAATAGTAGTTGGGCCATTGTTGAAGAGGCAGTTGTGGGTGGTGGATGTAGGTGGTGTGACTTTGGCAGGGTGGGGAGTTGGCTCACCCTCTTCTCCTGAGATTGCCATTTTTAGCTGTGTGGCTGGTATACCCATGATTTTTCACAGCTTGGTATACATCTCTTTTGAGAATAGTGTCAGTCTATGGAACTGGCTGAATGTAGACATGATGTAGTTAGTTTTCATATAAGTATTTTCACACCACATCCTCAGCCAATTCCACTTTCCTTCACCTTTATTTCAATCTTGTATGCATATTAATTTAATTTGGTATCTCTGCTGTGCTCAGGGATTATTTCTGGTCCTTTACTCAGGGCTCACTCCTAAAGGGATCAGGAGATCATATGTTGATGCCAGGGGTTCATCCCAGGTCAGCTGTGAGCTTCCACCCAACCCACTGTGTTATCTTTCTAGTTCAGTATTGAATATATTTTTGCACATCACATACCTCCTTTACCTTTGTTTTTATAGTGCATGGCTTTACATTTTTTTGGGGGGGTTTTGGGCCACACCCAGTGAAGCTCAGGGGTTACTCCTGGCTATGTACTCAGAAGTCGATCCTGGCTTGGGGGACCATATGGGAAACCGGGGGATCGAACCTCGGTCCATCCTAGGCTAGCGCAGGCAAGGCAGGCACCTTACCTCCAGCGCCACCGCCCGGCCCTGGCTTTAAATTTTTTTAAGCAAGTAAATTAATTTATGGGAAAAATGGTATGGTCTTTGCTTATCTTTTCATATTCCCCCAGTGTCTGCCTCTTGCTAGTCCTGTATTCACAGCCTTGTCTTTACCTTGTAAAAGGTGAAGTCACTCAAACTATTGAGCTTGATAGTTTCAGTGGGGATGAAAGGCCAGTTACTAACAAGTTTCTAGGTTTAGCATAATCAAGCAGCTTACTAATGACTGAACTCAATCGTATTAATTTTTATGTGTGGCAAGAATGTGGAACAGGAAGGAAAGGATCATTCCTGATTTTATATCCTCTCCTCTGAACTATTTAGGGTCAAAAATTGACCATAGTCATCCCAAAGATGTCCCACCCATGAAATAGCAACAATCATACTTCATGGAGTGTTTACAATAGATAAGGCTCCATTTTAAGCATTCTTTTTGTTTTTGTTTTTGTTTTTTCGGGCCATACCCTATGAAACTGCGGTCTGTCCTAGGTTAGCACATGCAAAGCAAGCATCCTACTGTTTGCGCCACTGCTCCAGCCCGTTTTAAGCATTCTAAGTGTAAAACCTACCCATTTTGTCCTGAACTATTGTTCTACAAGGTATAAGGACTATTAAGTTTCTCATTTCACAGGTGTGGGAACTAAGATACAGAGAAGTAAGTTTGCTCAGGTAGCAGGTGGAAATGTCTGATTTTATTTTCTTCTTTTTCTGTGGGATTTGAGGGATAATCCCAAACAGAGGACCCTGGGGGTCACTTTGACCAATCAAGTTGGATAGTTTGGTGCTCAGTTTACTTTAGTACTTGATTCTGTGCTGCTGGAGATCACTAGGCATCACCAGGGCCACAACGCTGTGTTGGGTGGAGTGAGGATCAGGATCAGGTTCTTCTTCTACCCTTCACCAGTGCATTTTCCCCACCATCAATGTCCCCAGTTCTAGGAGGGTCAGATTTTGAACCCAGCTTCCAAAATTCTTTTGAAAATACTTTAGATGTGGATCTACCAATAGTCAGCTACTGTTTAGGACATGTAGGGGAAACCTGAACAAACTGAGAGACTTTTGAAGTATTTAGTGCCTTTGCTTATTACAATTTGATTTTTTTTTGAGCTCGCCCGTTGTTAGGGGAAAATGAAATTTGTCAGCAATAGTATCAAGTGCCTACATGTTGCACTTCTATTGAGCAGTTTAAACACATGATCTCACTCAAGTCTCCCCACAACCCTGAGAAGTGGAAGCTTATTCTCTCTTTTCAAGTACAGTATCTACCTCAGGAGGTTAATTAGCTAGGGCAAGACCAGACAGGCCATGAGTAGCAGAGCTGGGACTTCATTTTGGGATTCTCTGTAGTCTTCTTTCCTACAAATTTGCCATTTGGGAAAAATAAGACAGAACAAAACAGCCCAACACATAGATAAGTTCTCTTCATGCTTACCTCACACATGCCTCTTGTATGGTTAGTCATGGGACCTCTAATTTCATCTTGCCTCTGCAACTTGCAGTTTCTTTCTCTCCCTCACAAATAGCATGCATGAAGTATGTAAACATGCACTTTCATTCATCTTCATGGGCATTTCCTTTATATCTCTCTCCTCTGCCCCTACTCTTTGACTTGTTTCCCCTTGTCTGACCCACTGCATTATATTCTTGCCATTATACCCTTTACTTGCCATGTCATCTTGAAGCTGAGCCTGACAGCTTGGCTTCTTGAAGCTCCTTCCTGCCTTTTAAAAGCCTTTCTGTGACGCTTATTCTGAGAGGGGTCACCTGGTAGATGAGACCAGCTGTCCCCACAGTCACCACTATATCTGAACCCCTGCCACATATACACTCTGGTTGTAGCAGTTCTCTGAGTAGGGTCTGTAGACTCTTGCATCCATCGTTCAAATGTTTTTATTTTTCCTTGTCAATCTGGAGAGTATTTTTCAAAATACAAAATATTCATACATAATACAAAATACATAATACCCATAAAAATGCAAAATACTTATCTCTGGTATTTACCCTTTCCTCCCCCTCACCCCAGAGTAAACTTCCCCACTTTTAAAATTTTATCCTGCATGCATTCTACTTTTGTAATATGTACTCTGTACTTCAATAGTATTTTTTCTGTGATTGTGGCAGTGGAATTTGGCCAGAACTCATCCAATTATTTTTCTGAATGTCTTCCCCAATATTTGCGAATCTCAACACACATATCTTATGAGTAGAGTTACCTAACTATACTAAGAATACTGAACTAGGTAAAATGGGGTTATATGTGATCTTTGCTTCCTCTCTTTCTTTTCTTGCCTCCTGGAAGAATTCAAATCTAACCTGTCCAACTAGTGACAGATGCCTTATATATATGTAGAAACTAAAGGCAAGAATGGGGTGTAATCGCAACTAGAAGTACCCTGAGAAGAACTGGAAAAGTCTGCCTGTGAAGACATCCTGTGCACTGATAACACATGCAGATAAAATTTCACTTGACTGGTTTCATTCCAGTCTATCAATGATCTCACAGTTTGCAGATTAAAAGCAATAGCTGCCACAGTGGGTAGGATGCTTGCCTTACACATAATTGACCTAGGTTTGATTCTTGGTACCCTATATGTCCCCTGAATCCACCAGGAGTGATACCTGAGTGCAGAACTGGGGTAACCCCTGAGCATCGTCAGGTGTGACACAAAAACAAATAACAACAGCTTCTCTACAGGGGTCATTGTTCTTCAATACACAGTTGTGGGGGTTATGATTTGTGGTGGGAATTCTGGTGCATGGAATGTATCACATGGAAACAACAAAGATGTCACAGTTGTGGTGGTAAGTCTGGGGGGGTCACATAGGAGAAACAGGAATTCATCCTGTAAATAAGTGCCCTTACATTGCCTTTCATATGTTTTTATCTTCTCTCTTTATACAATAGATGGTGTTGAAAGTGTTTACAAGTAATTTGATTCTTTTTCTTTTTTCTTTTGAGCTACACCTTGCTTTGCTTGGGGCTCACTCTTGGCAGGGCTTGGATGAGGATATGTGTTGCTGGGGATTAAATTCAGGTTGACTGCATGCAAGTCAAGCACCCTCCTCAATGTACTATCACTCTCATCCCAGATTTTTAATTTTTTTGTTTGTTTTTTGGGTCACACCCAGCAGCATCAGGGGTTACTCCTGGCTTTATGCTCAGAAATTGCTACTGGCAGGCTCGGGGGACCATATGGGATGCTGGGATTCGAACCACCATCCTTTTGCATCCAAGGCAAACGCCTTACCTCCATGCTATCTCTCCGGCCCCCAGATTTTTAATTTTTATTGATTGTTCACCAATTTGATGGGAAGAAGCAACAGATCGATCACATAACTGATGGATGACTAAAATATCTAAATAGTTTCCTTCTCTTTCTTTCTCTATCAGGCAGATAGAATGTTGTGAAACAGCAGATGAATTTTATAGCACCATGGGGCGTCTTTCCCAGGAGATGCTAGAGAATGAGCTGCTGGAAAGCCATGAACTCATGCAGGTGAGTGGATTGCGGTGCCCCACCTCAGTCCAGAGGTGTAGGAACAACAGAACTGGAGCAGATGTCCTTGGAAAGGTATCTGGCCATCCTTCTTCTATAGTTATGCAGATGTCCAAGTCCACAAAGGTAGAAGAGGAGGAAACAAACCATAAGTATTTGCTTTGCTATGACTTCCAACTGTTTAAAAATCATAAGGTGCAATTCAAAAGTAAATGAAAAATGAAAACAGACAGACCAAAGCTCCTAAATCACTAAGGGATAAATCTGATACTTAATATTTTTAAATAGATTATTGTAGTATAAAGTGATTTTTTGGGGGGGAAGGAAGTTCTAAGGATCAATGGGATAAATAGGATAAATAAGCATTTATTTATTTTTGATAAGTTTATTTTTATTGCTAATTCTTTTTTGAAAATATCTTTATTTAAGCTAATTCTTTTTTACTCCATTTTTTTTTTTGGAGGGGGCACACCCGTTTGATGCTCAGGGGTTACTCCTGGCTAAGTGCTCAGAAATTGCCCCTGGCTTAGGGGGACCCATATGGGACGCTGGGGGATTGAACCGTGGTCCTTCCTTGGCTAGCGCTTGCAAGGTAGACACCTTACCTCTAGCGCCACCTCTCCGGCCAGCTAATTCTTTTTTAAAAACAATATATTTAAGCACCATGATTACAAACATGATTGTAGTTGGGTTTCAGTGATAAAAGAACACCCCCCTTCACCAGTGCAACATTCCCACCACCAATGCCCCCCCTATTTTTGTCTTGTTAGTTGTCTATATTATTGACATCATCCATTTTAATATGAAACTTTTGAAGAGTAGTGGTATTTTCTAGCATGTTACTATATCACTATATCATATTTGTAGGTTATTAAGATCAGTAACTATAAAATAGGCAATAATCATGTTAACATTAATTTAGTTTCCCTTATTTGTTGCCCTCATTTTCTCTCCATGTTGCTGGTTGCTCTTTCTTTTGTTCTTTCTTTTTCTTTTCTTTTATTTTTTTGTTTTTCTTTTGGGACCACACCCTCTATACCCAGGGATTTTTATTCCTGGTCATTTGCTCAGAAATGGCTCCTGGCTCAGGGGACTGTATGGGATGCTGTCCATCCTGGGTCAGCTGCATGCAAGACAAACACTCTATCGATGTGCTATCAGTGTTTCCTTCTTTCTAGTACTTATGCTTCCTCATTGATCAGTGATTAAATGTTTCTTGGACTTTAGTGCTTTCTTTCTCTCTAATTCATCTCTCTTTTCTCTTGGTTTTAGAATTATATTAGGTTTCATCCCTCTGGTCATTTTTGCTATTGGGTCTTTGTCTAGCAGATCAGAAAAAAACATCAATATCCTGATTTGGGATTTAGAAAAGGGAAACTCACATCTCTTTACTCATTGTCTTTTCTTTTTTGGAGAATCATTTATTTATTTAAGCTTATTTAAAGAAAATTTGTCACATAGTTGATTATACATTTGTTTCCAGATAAGCAAAAATAAAGTTACTAAAAAGATAGAAAGAAAAAAAATTAAAAACAGGGTTGGAGCAATGGCACAGTAGGTAGAGTGTTTGCTTTGCATGCGATCAACTCTGGTTCAATTTTCAGCATCCTATATGGTCCCCAAAGCTTGTCAGAAGTAATTTCTGAGCACAGAACCAGGAGTGTCACTAGGTGTGGCCCAAAAGTAAGACCCAAACAAAAAATAATAAGGACAAGAAGAAAGATAAATAGAAAAGAAAGAAAAATATACAGTCACAAGCACATTTGTGAAAATAATTGTATCTCCAATGAAGTCACTAAAACAATGACAGAAGGTTTAGTGAGCTCTTGCTGTGAATTGTGCATTCTGTTAAATTGGTATTTCCTATCAGGATGACAGCATCAAACAATTGAAGTAAACCTATTTATTCAAAGTACTTTTATTGATATTACGACTTTTAGGAGCATGTACTCAGCTGCCAGACCTCCTGGAAGAAGGGAGATTTGGGACTTGGAGCTCGCACTTATTCCAAAAAGCCTTGGTGATATTAGCCCCCAAACCAGTGTACTTAGAATTTGGTCAGATTGATATCCCTGAAGGGATTGTAGAGGGTCAATGATAATGCAGGGTCACAGGAAAATGGTGATTGTGGATAATGAAGGCAGCAGGAGTGGCTTTGGCAGGACTGGGGCTTGGCTCATCCTCTCCTCCCAAGATGACCAACTTTCTGCTGTGTGACTTGGTGTACCCAGGATCTTTCATGCTCAGTTTACAGCTTGTTTGAGAAAAGAATGAATCTGTGAAGCTGGTCCTGTTAAAAAATGGCAACTCTCTGTTCATTTTCCATTACTCCTCAGAATCCCTCACTTTTTTTAAAAAAAAATCTATTTATTTATTTATTTTGGGTTTTGGGTCACACCCAGCAGTGCTCAGGAGTTACTCCTGGCTCTCCACTCAAAAATCACCCCTGTCAGGCTCGGGGGACCATATGGGATGCTGGGATTTGAACCACTATCCTTCTGCATGCAAGGCAAAACCCTACCTCTATGCTATCTCTCTGACCCCAAAATCCCTCACTTTTTAAAAAATTTTACTTTATATAAAGACCATGTATCACATAGTTGACAGTTGATTGTAATACATTTGTTTTCAGATAGTAAGAGCAAAAAAAAAAAACCAAATAAAAACAAGATTAGAAAAAAATAAGGAAGAGAAGAAAAAATGAAGAAGTATAGAAACAAGCAAATTTGTAAAATTATTTTATTCCCAATAACTTCATTAAGTCATTGTCAGAAGGTTTAGTAAGCTCTTGTTGCTAGGTAACCATTCTGTTACTTGATTTGTTCCTGAATATTAAATGACTTCAGCCACACACTGACATCTAAATTGGAGTATTCCTATGAGGGTGACAATATTAAACGAAAATGAAGTTGGTATATGCCCATGAATGTGGTTTAGGAATTCAAAGCACTTTTACTGAAATTGAGGCTTTTTGGGAGAATATTTTTTGGCTGCCAGGTCTTCTGGAAGTATGAGAAGGTGGGGGAAGGGTGGCCACACTCCGAAAATGTCCTGCATATATCACCCCAAATATCTGCATATTTGGAATTTGACCAGATTGGTGCCTATGCTTAGAGTCATAATGAGTGGTGAAGCAGGGTCATAGACAAAGAGGCTGTTATGGGTGATGGGAGTAGCGGATGTGACATCAGCAGTTGAGGGCTTGGCCCACCCTCTCCTGAGATTGCCAGTTTTTAGCTGCATAGCTGGTATACCCCTCAGAAGCCCTCATTTAACCAATAGTTACTGACTCATCATTGATATTACTGATTATCTGATCAAAGTTCTTAGAACATTGATTTTAAAATTTCCATTTGTTTGCTAGGTCAGAGGAGAGACTATTCTTTCGTACCCTTATATCTGTGCTTCTATTCCAACAATTTGGAATAGATTGCTACTCAATCTCTCTCCTGATGGAACATGCCATTTATTTAACTTCACTCTCAGAAGCAGAGTCATATTGACATTTCTCAAATATTAAGTCCTTTATATGCTAAAGAATGTTCTGATTCATGTGTTCAAAGCAGTTCTGATGTATCATCCTTCACTCACGAAATTTCAGTGACTGCTCATTCATTGCCTATAAGACAAAATTGATTTCTCAGTGAATACACTTTATCTACTATATTATCTTTGCATTTTAGAATAAGTTGTTTTATTTTGTCACCTTAAAATTAAAATTACAAAGGCATTGGTTTCAAGTGTTTGAACACTAATCTCATTACCAGTCTTTACTTCCCACTACAAATGTCTCCCCTTGCCTCATTAGCCTCCAACCCACCAGTCTGCTTCTAGGAGAAGTACTTTTCCTTATTTATTTATTTATTTATTTAATTTTATATTTTTGGGTATTTTTGGGGGAGATAACACTCAGAAGTGCTTAGTGGTTACTCCTGGCTCTGCGCTCAGAAATCGCTCCTGGCAGATTCGGGGGACCACATGGGATGCCGGGGATTGAACCTGGGTCTGTCCCAGGTCAGCTGTGCATTAGGCAAACATCCTACTACTGTGTTATCACTCTGGCCCCACTTTTTCTTTCTTTTTTTTTTGGTGGGGGTTTGGTCATACCCAGCAGTGCTCAGGGGTTACTCCTGGCTCTGCACTCAGAAATTGCTCCTTGGGGCCAGAGAGATAGCATAAAGAGGTAAGGAATTTGCCTTGCATACAGAAGGTTGGTGGTTTGATTTCTTATGGTTCCATATGGTCCCCCGGCCTGCCAGGAGCGATTTCTGAGCATAGAGCCAGGGGTAACCCCTGAGAGCTGCTAGGGTGTGACCCAAAAACAAAACAAAAGAACAACAACAAAAAAAGAAATTGCTCCTGGCAGGTTTGGGGGACCATATGGGATCCTGGAAATCAAACTGGGGTCCGTCTGGGGTTGAATGTATGCAAGCCAAATGCCCTACCACTGTGCTATCACTCCAGCCCCACTTTTCCTTTTTCAAATAAGATTTTTCACTATGACTTACAGTACCGTTATTGCTATGGTTTCATAAATATAACATTTTACCACCTTTCAACACCACCATCTCCTCTTCATTTCAATATTTTGCTCTACCAAAGATGTTGCCTCTTTCCTATCCTACTTCCTCTATCCTCAAGTGGCATGGAACACTATGAAGGTATTAGGAAAACTGAAGTCATGAAAATTTCTTATATATGGATGGATATGGAGAGTATTATGCTGAGCAAAAAAAGAGGAGAGAGATAGATGAAGAATGATTGTTTACGGGATATAAAAAGAAAAATGGTATGGTAATATTATCCAAAGGCAATAGAGCCAAGGTCCAGGATGATCAGTTTATAGTAGGAAGCTTGCCACAAATATCAGATGAGTGCTATTTGAGCAGGAAAGTGACAATGATAGTTGTCTCCCCACTTTTGATGAGGTTTGATTATTTTTCTTGTAAAGGTCTAAAGTCAATGCCTTATATATCTTTGATAAGAACCTCTTATCAAATGAGTATTGGGTAAATAATTTCTCCCATTCTATTCACTGTCTTTGTATCTAGGTCATCATCAATTTCCTTTGAGGTACAGAAGCTTCTTAATTTACTGTGACCATATGTTCATCTTTGCTTCCATTTTCTTGTCTGGGGTGTTTGAAGATGTCTTTAGTTTTAATGTCATGGAAAGTTCTTAAATCCATTTTGATTTCATATTCATGCTTGGCTTTAGAAACAGATTGAGTTAATTTTTTTTTGCATGTAGCTCAGAAATTTCCCCAACACCTCTTGTTTCACTTCCTTGCTCCACTTCATATTTTTTGTTCCTTTATTGAAGATTAACTGATCATATACCTGAGAGTTTGCTTTAAGATATTCAATTTTATTGTGTTGACCAGAGAGTCTATCTTTATTCCAGAACCATTTTAATTACTTCCAGTTTGTAGTAGTTCAAAGTTGGGGCAAGTGTATTTCAGCGTTGTTTCTATTTGGGATTTTCTAATCCCTTGTTTTGGTTTCTTTATACTCTGCAAAATGAGTGAGATTATCTGGGTTTATTTTTTTCTTTCTGACTGACTTCACTTAGCATGACTTCCTTCAGTTCTATCCAAGTTGCAGCAAATAGCAGGATTTCGATTTTTCTCATGCTAAATAGTATTACATTCATTCATCTGTTGTCAGGCACTTGGGTTGTTTCCAGATCTAGTATTTTAAACAATGATGCAATGAACTCAGGTGCACGTATGTCCTTTCAGATTAATGTTTATTGTTTCTAGGAGATATTTTTAATGGAATCTTTAAGGTGTTGTATGTAAAATATCATGGAATCTGCAAATAGTAGTAGCTTTACTACCTCTTTACCAGTCTAAATTCTATTGATTACTCTTTCTTGACTAATTGCTGTGGTAAGGATTTACTTTGAACAGTAGCAGAAAAAGTGAACATCCTTATCTTGTGCCTGGTCTTAAAATTAGGACTTTATAATTTTTCTTCATTAAATATGATTTTAGCTATGAGCTTATTGCTTAGGGCTTTCACAGTATTTAAATTCCTTCAGTCTCATTTTGCTGAGGTTTTTTTCCTATGAATGGATGTTGAATTTTGCCCACATCCTTCCTCTGTATCTATAGAGATGAGTTGAATGATCTGGTATTTGTTTTCTCCTGACTTGTTTCATTTAGTATTATTCCCTCCAGTACCATAGATTTACAGCAAAAGACAAGAGTTCATCTTTTCTAGTAGCTGAATAGGGTTCCGGTATGCGCATATACTATATCGTCATTATTCACTCATCTGCAGTTGGGCACTTGAACTCTTCTCTGATCTTTCTTGTTGTGAATAGTGCTAAAGTGAACATCAGCATGCACATGTTTTTCCAAACCAGTGTTTCTGTGTTCTTTGGATGGATATCCAGGAGTGAAATTGCTGGATCATACAGTAGGTTAATTTTAAATTTATTGAGAAATTGCCATACTGGTTTTCCATAGAGATTGAACCAATTTTAATTTCCATACATAGTGGATGAGGGTTCTTTTTGTGCTGCACCCCTGCTGGCACTGCTTTCTGCATTTTTTTTTTTTGTTTTGTTTTTTTTGGGTCACACCTGGCAGCACTCAGGGGACCATATGGGATGCCAGGATTTGAACCACTGATCTTCTGCATGAAAGACAAACGCCTTACCTTCATGCTATCTCTCCAGCCCCATCTTTTTGCATTTTTTTTTTTTTTGGTTTTTAGGCCACACCCGGCGACGCTCAGGGGTTACTCCTGGCTATTCGCTCAGAAGTTGCTCCTGGCAGGCACGGGGGACCATCCTAGGTTAGCGCAGGCATCTTATCTCCAGCGCCACCGCCCGGCCCCTTTTTGCATTTTTTAATGCAAGTAATTTTTACAGGTGTGAGGTTCTTTCTACATTTTGTGAGCATTTGTCACATTCTGCCTCTGTGCAAAATTTTGTCTTGCTTCCTTAATGATTTTTAAATTTTCTTAAGGTCAGGGACTATACTTGGCTTTTACTGTAATGGCATTCTTTATGTTAATAAATGTATTAATTATTAAGCAAATATCTACTGAGTGCTGTGATTAGTTTTTCATCTTTTTTTTCTTTCAATAAGTATGTATGGAATGAAAATACTCATAGATGATCCTCCTTCACATTCCCTTTGCTTGCAAAGTGTCAGCATTTTGCTGTCAGATAAACCATCTATGCATAGAGTTTTGGTAATTTGATTGTTCTTAACAAAACTTTCATGCTTTATTTTATTTTATTATATTTTGGACAGACCCAGTTGTGCTCAGGGCTTACTCCTGGCTCTGTGCTCAGGGATCACTACTAGAATTACTCTAGAAATAATATTCAGTGCTGGGGATTGAACTGGGCTCAGTTGTTTGCAAGGCAAGCACCCTACCTGCTGTACTATCTTTCTGGCTTTGCTTTCTTGTTATTAAGCACAGTAATTTAAATGTTTTAGTATTGTGTTCCAGACTCTACATTAACTAACTTCATCAAGTCTTTGTTGAACATCTCACTAAGTCAAAAGGCTTTCTCATGGGAATTAATGTCTGACTTTGTTTGGAAAGACAAATAAGAGTTCTTAAGCAATTCTTGTGTGCACATACCTGTGAGGACATGCTGACCATGTATATGTGTGTGTGTGTGTGTATTGTGTGTGTATGTGTGTTTTGGAGCAGAGGCATAGAGCTAAGCATCCATTTGTGGTTGAGGGAGCAGTGTGAGGTAAGGCAGGCTAGTGAAAGCTTGAGACTACAGGGGCGTGAGGTCCCTGGATCAGGAATCATAGAGCCCAGTACATGGTAAGGATTGGCCTCTTTCAGGTCAAGGGTAAAGCTCTTATGATTGCAGGAGTTCTAGACTTCTGTAGAAACTTGAGAAAGGGAAAAAGAAGAGCTATGAACCTGAAAAGTTCTTAACAAAAGGAGGGAAATGGCCTTGACTTGGGCTTCTGATAGGCCTCATGCTGGCAGCCTGACAGTTCAGTACTTGAGCCTAGTGCTGAGAGTCACCAGTGCTATCTGGTGATTCTTGGGGTGTTATGCTAAGCTATGTATTGGGTGGGGGTTAAATTTTTTTTTTTGGTTTTTGGGTCACACCCGGCAGTGCTCAGGGGTTCCTCCTGGCTCCATGCTCAGAAATTGCTCCTGGCAGGCACGGGGGACCATATGGGGCACCGGGATTCGAACCGATGACCTTTTGCATGAAAGGCAAACGCCTTACCTCCATGCTATCTCCCGGGCCCCGGGTGGGGGTTAAATTTTGAGTCTCACATTTGCCACCATCTCCCCTTAGTCATATCTTGGTTTGGGTATTTCCATGGGTATTTCTATGACACATGCTTTGAAAGAGATCAAGAATGATAGCAAGAAGGCCTGTGAGGAGACACTGGGGAGAAGGGACAGAACAGAGAAACAAATGAGAGGATATAGTTATTGTGTGAGGGAAAAAGTAGGGAGACCAAAGAGGCTCACTAGTTTCTCTCTTATAAAGAACATAAGGACAGCCGGAGAGATAGTATAGAGAATAAGGCACTTGCTTAGCACATAACTGACCCTGGTTCGATCCCTGGCACTATAGTCACCCAAAAGCCACTGGGAATGTTGCCCGAGTCCCACAGGGTGCTAAAATAAAACAGTGAGAGGGTGTGTAGGGGGTGGGAGGAAAAATAAAGGAACTGGGATGGTAGCTCAAAGGGCTGTTATTCATCTTGTATACTGGAATTAAATCTCAGGAGCTGAGGCTGAAGTGGTAGCACAGTGGTAGGGCATATGCCTTGCACGCAGCTGACCCAGGACAGAGGCAGGTTTGATCCCTGGAATCCCATTTGGTCCCCTGAACCAGGAGTGATTTCTGAGTGCAGAGCCAGGAGGAACGCCTGAGCACTACTGGGTGTGACCCAAAACAGAAAGAAGCAAACAAAAAATCTTAGCAGCTGCATTCTTTCTGCTCCCACTAATTCTCTTTGCCTCTGCCTCAGCATCATAGACTAGAGCCCTAGTGGCCCCTGAACTATTTGGCTTGAGCAGTGCCCTCCTTGTGGCCACTAGGAGGCTGTCAGGCCACCTCAAGCAGGCTTCAGATTGCTGGGAGTGGGTGATACTGCTTGGGAACAAAATTAACGCCCTAAACGAAGAAGAAAAGTTAGGGGAAAGGAAGTGGAGTTTGTTTTCAGGTGCGGTTAAATTGAGGTGCACTTTATTCTGTTCCTGACACATCCAAAAAATATTTCCCACTACTTCACCACTGGAATCTATGCCACAATCACAGCTCTGCCCACAACTCTGTCCCCAGTCACTGGGCTGGTATTGCTTGACAGTCTCTCTGGGAAGATCCTACTTACCTTCTTGGGTTTTTCTCATTCTCTTCTCCTCATGCCTAGCAGCCTGCTGTCTTAATTAGCCCTTGGTGGAGCTTCTGCCTTCACATGCCTCTATAACTTACAATTTCCAACCTTGATTCAATACATACTGCAGATTGTGTTCTACTGCTTGGTATTTTTTTGACTACTTCATCTTATTCTCTACTGAAGACCCAGATCCCGAATGTTAAGGCCCCTCTATTTTATATCGTCATGATGCTGAGAGATGAATGCACAGAATCACAGAACATTAGAACTTGAGACCATGGATTCCAGAAATCAATTGTATCCAAAGTACATATATTTGGCGCATATATGGGTGGTTCTGAGGGAAGTGACTTTTAAACATCCCATCGAGAAACATAGATTTAAAAGAAACTTAAAAATTCAGTTAGCTGGGAGCCGGGAGGTGGCGCAGGAGGTAAGGTGCCTGCTGCCTTGCCTGCGCTAGCCTAGGACGGACCACGGTTCGATCCCCCGGTTCCCATATGGTCCCCCATGCCTGCCAGGAGCGACTTCTGAGCGCATAGCCTGGAGTAACCCCTGAGCGTCACTGGGTGTAGCCCCCCCCAAAAAATTCAGTTAGCTTAATTCTATCAATTCTTAGTGAAAACTAAGATATTGGAAGTAAACATCTTGCTGGTTTCCTAGGAGGTCTTGATGCAAATGAAGGACCTGGACTCAAATTCAAAACTAGTGCTTTTTCTCAATATACTGCATTACCTTATTTATTTATTTATTTGATTTGGGGGCCACATTGAGCCGATGCTTGGGGTTTACGCCTGACTCTGTCCTAGGGATCACTCCTTGTGGTAGTCCAAGGACCATTTGGGGTACTGGAGATTGAACCCAGGTTAGCTGTATGCAAGACAGGTACCCTACCCGCAGTACTATTGCTCCAGAGGCCATGCTTTACCTTATTTAAATTAGGTTCTTATAGGACCTAGCATCTTCTTTAGAAGAATAAAGTGAAGAATAGGGCATTGTTTTTCATATAAGGTTTAAATAATGCCATATCAGTAAGAAGTATAGTTAGGGTTGAAGATATGGTAAAGTCATATAAGTCTGAGATCCCCTGGCTTCCATCCCTGGCACTACATGACCTTTTGAATACAACTGAGTATAGTATAGATGCTTCCTGAGAACTGCGACAAGTGGCTATAGGGCCCCAAGAACCATCAAATGTGCTAATATTTTCCCCTTCACCCCAAAGAAGGAGGTTGATATAGGTTACCTTTGTCTGAATTGAATTTCACTTAGTATCAGGAAGAGAATAATCTCTTTTCATTGCTGTAAGAGAATCAAAGCGTAGACTGAGACTCAACTGATTAAATTTCATTTTAGTAGCATTTTTCCTGCAAAGAAGAACATCTGGGTGATGATAAATTGGACCTAATTTTTATACATCTGATGTTTCTGTGTTTCTTGCAAAGCATATCAATAACAGGAAAAACTTTCTTTTCAGAAATGCCTAAATATAAATGTTTAGTTAAATGTATATTGGTCATATGGATAGAAAATAGGCTTTTCAGTTGTCCTTGTTATTATAGAGTGTTAAGGAAAGAAATGGGAAAATGTTATGTTAGGTCCCTCTCTCTTATATTTGCTCTTAAAATTAATAGATTAATTTCCTTGAACCATAAACCTGTCAGCAGTGGAAAATGGCTGTAGATGATAAATATGGACTGCAGGCAAGTCTTTATGAGATAAATAGACAAGGGGAATCTCCTGTGTGGACTCTCCTATTTTTTTTTTCAGTTCCATATGACAAAGTTCATATCAGGATTCATACCCCTGTACATTACATTAGTCTTTATTATTTAATGGCTGTTAAAATTGGATAGTGCTCAATAGAGGGATTGAGGAATGCCAATGGAATAATGTGGAATTGTGTAATTGTCACATGGGTGTGGGGTTTGCCAAGTGCCAGGTCATTAGTTTGGATGGTTTACTATTTTCTAGTCAACAATAACCAATAACAGTTGGTTATTGCTTGTTCTACAGAAGGGTAGCACTGAATGTTAAAAATAGAAGCTGCGAGGCTGGAATGATAGTACAGTGGGTAGGATATTTGCCTCATACACAGTTGACCCAGGGGATGGGGTTAGTCCCTGGTACCCAAGATGGTCTCCTGACCATCACTAAGAGTAATTAATGAGCTTAGAGCTGGGAGTTAATTCCTGAGAACTACTGGGTGTGGACTCAAGGTATAAACAATAACAAGCAAACACAAAAACATGGGTCATGGGGCCAAAGAAATAGCATGGAGGTAAGGCATTTGCCTTGCATGCAGAAGGATGGTGGATCAAATCCCAGCATCCCATATAGTCTCCCCAGCCTACCAGGAGCGATTTCTGAGTGTAGAGCCAGGAATAACACCTGAGTGCTGCTGGGTGTGACACAAAAACTGAAAAAAAAAAAAAAAGACGTGGGTCAGAGAGATAGGATAGTAGGTACAGTGCTTGACTTCTACACTGCTGACCCACGTTTGATCCCAGAACTCAGGTGGTACCTCAGAATAAGGCCGGGAATGAACCTTGAGTACAGAGTCAGAAGGTTAGCCCTGAGCATAGCTGGATATGGCCCCCCAAATAAACAAACAAACAAAAGAGAAAGTTGCCAGCTCTGCAGAGAAGTAGGTGCAATCAATCACTGAAAGGGACCCCTGATGGTCTGCAGGTGTAGAAAGGTTGAAAACTGCTGGTCTATGCCAGTAACTTCTGGTCCACTGAAGTGTAGGACAGGTACTGATACACAGGTGTAGAAAGGATAATCAACACTGATCTAGAACAGATTTTGTTTGTTTTGTTTTTTGTTTGGGGGTGTTTGGGCCATATCCAGTGGTACTCAGGGATTAATCCTGGCTCTGTGTTCAGGATTGGAGGCGGGATTGGCAGGCTTGGAGACCATATGGGATGTAGGGGATCAAATCTGGGTCTGTCCTGGGTTGGCAGTGTGCAAGGCAAATAAATGCCCTACCACTGTGAAATTTGCTCTGGCCCCTGTTTGTTTGTTTTGGTATGGTTTTGGTTTTGGACCACACTTGGTGGCACTCTGGGGTTACTCCTGGATCTCCATTCCTAAATTAGTCCTGGCAGGCTCAGAGACCATATATGATCTAGAGACGAAACTTGGGTCCATCCAGGATTGGCCAGGTGCAAGGCAACACTCTACCACTGTGCTATCACTCTAACCCTAGAACAGATTTTTCTAAAATGGACAACTATCCCATTCCAGGACATTGGGGTCATTCAAGGGGTTAGTGATAGCCTCAAAATAGTACAGTTGAGAATGGATGTTAGATTATTTGCTTAAAACAGTTAGAGTTTGTGGGGGCAGAGGGAAGGTGGTATTAAATAAGTCTTTTTCTGAAAAAGGGTTGGTAGTAATAAAATAAATTTGGGAACCTCTGTCCTCTAGAGGAGCTCCCACTTGGAAGGAAGGTCCAACTTAAACTATGTTTAAATTGAATCCTAACCTTAAGATTCTGTGTGTGTGACATTTCGACTCCAGGGTGACTTGTGAAATTCCTTTCCTAGAAACCCGTTAAATCCCTGGTGTAAAGTTGGAACCCTCAAGCTTCCTTGGTGCCCTGGGGAGACTGGTATGTGCTTTGTCATCAGCTCAGTGGCCCTCAGCCATGTGAGTGCTGAGCAAGTGAGTGACTCTGTGAACTCATGGAAACCAGGAACCCCGATTTCTTTGTTACTGTACTGAGAATAAGTGGTAGAGAGAAAAAGCATAGAAAAAGAGCATGAAAGCATCATGAAAATAGTTTTCCTTTTGGTTAAAGGTCTTTTAGCTAACTGACTGTTGACCCAGGGAGGGTTAGATGAAGTGGGCTGTAGGTCTCATTCTTTTTTTGTATATTTTATTCAGGAGGCTGGACAAGGGAATTTCCTGTTCTCTTCTTGCAAAACTGATGAAAATAAAACCTAGTGAATTCTGCTAGTTTATAAGTTGCCAGTCAGATCCTGGAAATATATTTAGAGTAGTTGGGCACTGAAAATATGTATGTCTCTTTATAGCAAAGGACTTCTCTGCCTGTTAAGTAGAATTTTTTTTTTTGATTTTTGGGTCACACCCGGCAGTGCTCAGGGGTTACTCCTGGCTCCATGCTCAGAAATTGCTCCTGGCAGGCACGGGGGACCATATGGGGCACCGGGATTCGAACCGATGACCTTTTGCATGAAAGGCAAACGCCTTACCTCCATGCTATCTCCCGGGCCCCAAGTAGAATTTTTTTTAAAGAAACTTGCTTAGTGTTATGTGGGGATGAGAAGAGAGAGAAAGATGTTTAGGAGAAAGCCAGGGCTTATCCAGAGGGGAGAAAGTTTTTGGAAAGATCTAGCACTCATAAATCTTGTGTGTGTGTGTGTGTGTATGTATGTATGTATGTAGTGTTGAGGATTGGGTCACACTTCTTGACTGGACTCAGAGGCTACTTTAGCTTGAGGATTGTTCCTGACAGTACTCAGGGTCATGTAGTGCTGTGAGATGAGGAAGAGAATGGTCCCAGGGTATGTACCTAGGATATAGAGAAGATAATGATCTCAAACATCCAGCTCTTCCACATCTCTTTTATGTAATCAATCATCTTGCATACATACCTTAGACACAATGCAGAGTGCTCACCTGTGTCCCTTGTTTAAAATATAAAAAAATGAAGTTTTCTCCCCTCAGGCATCCTACTTAAAGAACCCCCTGTCCCCATCTCTTAATCCCAGTCTTCCTACCCTTTCTGTCCTTTCCTCAAATACTCTAGTGATCTCAGACATCTTATTTCTGGTTCTCTGTTTTCAATCTTGACTACCTGAGGACAAGAACTTGGAGTGGTCTATGACATTTGGTACTCAGTTGATCATGTAGTGTCAGAGAGGGAACCTGGGCCTCCCTTATGTGCGCCAGTTCATTGAACTGGCTCTCTGACTTCTAATCTCATATTTTGAACTTGAATTAAAAAGTTATGGGTTTGGGGGCCGGGCGGTGGCGCTGGAGGTAAGGTGCCTGCCTTGCCTTGTGCTAACCTAGGACAGACTGTAGTTTGATCCCCCGGTTCACCATATGGTCCCCTGTGCCTGCCAGGAGCAACTTCTGAGCGAATAGCCAGGAGTAACCCCTGAGCGTCATCGGGTGTGGCCCAAAAACCGAAAAAAAAAAAAAAAACCAAAAAAAAAAACCAAAACTCTACCCTGCTTCTTAATTATTTAAGGGGAAAGTTCCCATGAATAGCGTGCAAGGCTGGTTGGCCATGAATTGAACCTTATTTATTATGTCATGGCCAGAGGATAGTGGTGCTCCTAGCGGGGGTACTGCACTCTGGATGTTAAGGAAAAGCATGTAGGGTTAAATTCTGAATGGCTGTAAGGTAGATTCTTTGGTAAAGAACTATTGGTAAAGAGCTATTTCTTTTTTGCTTTTGTTTTTGGGCCACACCCAGCGACACTCGGGGGTTACTCCTAGCTCTGCACTCAGAAATCGCTCTTGGCAGGTCCAAATTAGATGACGGGAATCAAACCCAGGTCCGTCCTAGGTCAACTGCATGGAAGGCGAATGCCCCACTGCTGTGCTATCTCTCTGGCCTCTATTGGTTACTTCTGTAGAATGAAAGAATATGGGAATTTATTCAGAGCATGTTAATAATATGGTCAATGAAATTCTGCACAGCATTTAGAGCATGAAGAGTGTATTAAAATATTATATAAAATATATCTGCATTCCCACCACCCAATTTAAGAAATAAGGCAATAACAACACAAGAAACACTCTCATAACACTCCCAGGGTTCTCAATACCCGCTGTCTTCTCCTCCCTCCCAGAGGTAATCTTGATGTTGTGTTTCATTTTTCAGATAAAATAAAGGCAGCTCAAAGATGTTAGGAATCAGTCCAATTTCATATCCCATATTAATGGGAGCTGCCATTGCTTTCTGCTTCTTTTCACAGGGGATCAGTTCTACGGCTAATAGATTGTATGGCTTCTCAGCCTATCTGGAATAATCAGACATTATTAGCCTTGAATAGTGAGGCAATTAGGGGTGCCAATCCCTGTGCAGCCATATAGTTAATGAAAATTCATCAAGAATTTTTTT
>PVKC010007749.1:0-29097 GCA_004027635.1 Crocidura indochinensis
CTGTGTGTGTGTGTGTGTGTGTGTGTGTGATTTTTCTGTATTATCTATCGCTTGCTGAAACATCTAATAGTCTTTAGAGAAAAAAATTGTATGGCGTTCAGTCATACATTGCTTGGCTATAAATTGAAATTGTTGTGTTGTTGTTATATCTAGGCTTACCAATCCATGGGAAGCAGCTGCCATATTGTAATTTTGCCATTTTTTATGCCCAGGACTGCACTGGAAATAAAATTATATTATTATTACATTATTTTGAGTTTAAAAAAATGCATAAATGAAGGAAAGACTCAGTAAAAGAATTGTGATCATTTTGGATATTTCTTTGGGGCATTTAAACAATCCACAGCTGTGAGGTCAGACATGAGATTCATAAAAACCTTTATGAGTTCTTCATCTAGACCAGGGCCTTGTAGTCCCGACACTTTAGATATTTGGGGCTGAGGGATACTTGATGGTGGCCTGTGGCTTGCAGCAGGCTTTAAGCCTTGTAGCCTCTACCACCAGGGGTTCTCAAACTTTTTAAACAGGGAGCCAGTTCACTGTCCCTCAGATCGTTGGAGGCTGGATTATAGTAAAAACAAAAACTATGAACAAATTCCTATGCACACTGCATATATCTTATTTTGAAGTGAAGAAACAAAATGGGAACAAATACAGTATGTGGCCCGCGGGCCATAGTTTGAGGACCACTTCCTACCCATTAGATGCCAGAACTTTCCCCAAACCTCGCCATTTCCAAATATCTCATGAGGGCCAGAATCCCCAACCCTACACCCCAGAAAACCCACTTTAAGTAAAGAAATTTGCCCCCCGGCTGTCATGGATGGACTGGTGGATGTTTTCCTGACCTTCATCCCAGTTTTTAGGACTGTCAGGTTTTTTTTTTTAAATAGATTTGTATCGCTTCCATCAAAGTATATATAGAGAGAAGTTATGAAGATAGTTTCGTTGAAAAAGTTTTCTGTTTCGTGCAAGTTTTAAAATATCAAGGGAGATTTCATATGAAAATGATTGCAAAGGTTCCCAGTTTTCGATCTTGTGCTGGCGGTAGAGAAGTGATGTCATTTGGGACGTTGAAGGATGTGTTTGGGGCCAAGTGATATCGATCTTCCTTTAGCTTCGGTTATGGGCTCTTCCTTCATTTCTCTCTCTCAATCCTGTCTTCCTATCTTCTGTGGAAATCCTTTTTCGTTCTTCTGTTCATTTGTTTGTTTAGATTTTGTTTCTGGTCCACGTTTGGTGGTATACAGGATTTCTGGCAGGGATAGGGAGTACTTATAGGGAGCTAAGTACTTTGAAAGAACTTTAGAGGTTGTCTTATTTCTGTCAGTTATTCTTCAGATGAGCAGGTGGAAAGGGCATAAGTTCTCTAAGGTACCCTAACTACTTCCAGGGAGAGAGCAGAGCATGGATAGAACCCAGGCTGAAGAATTTCAAGAAATTCATACAGCTGTTCCCCATATGTGCTTGCTGTGTAGACTGTCTCCTCTCCCTGGGAGCCTTGGTACAATTTGGAGTGGGGGGAGTCCTTTCATTTATTTAAAGGTGGATTTCTAGGGGTGAGGAAGGCAGTGTAATTTGGGAGGGGGCACACCTGTCTACACTCAGGTTACTCCTGGCTTTGCACTCAGAAATTGCAGCTGGCAGACCTTGGGACCATATGGGATGCCCGGGATGGAACATGGGTTGGTCACATGCAAGGCAAACACTGAACCCACTGTTACAGTAATAATTTTTTACCCCTGAGTAATTTTTTCTGAAAAATGGACGGAGCAGTAAGCCATATAAGGCTGGGAATCTAGTGCTGTGATTTGCTTCCGAAGAATGCTGTGTGGAAGGAAAAGAGAAAAAAGATTTTTCACAGAGGAAGTGTATGTCCTGTCTGGGACAGGTGATTAAGGTCTCTCAGCATCCCCAGTGATCAGTCTTTCTTGTGCTCTTGCTGGAGCTCTTTCGCCCTTCAGCCCTTTAGCCCTATGCTCTCCCCGCTCCCTGGACCTCGGTTTTATGGTGGGAGAAGCAGTCCTAATGGAGGGACAGGACAGCATGCCTGGTGGGCCTCAGAGACCTGCTCTGCCCAACAAGGCTAACGCTCCATGATGGCAGTCTGGTGGACATCCTGGATAGACTACATGGAACAGCATAGGAGAAGGTTGGGAAACGTGAGAGAAGGGGGCATTGGCTCATCCTGTCCACCATCACCCCCCTATGTAACTCATGGGACACATTTATAGGTTACCTGGAGTACAGTGGGCACAAGGTAGACCAAACTGTGCTCTTTGCATCTTGGCTAAAAATCTTAAACTATGCTAAAATAAAACTTTTGTTAAAAATAGAGGCAGAGCCAAACTAGACCCCAACCTTTGTAGAGGGGATTGGCCTTGAAAGGAAGATTCGTTCATCGCCCTTTCTGTTTTTTCTTTCTACTTTTATAGCCGAAAGTGAGGAAGAAGATGAAATTGAAATGGAAGTCGAAGATCAAGACAGCAAAGACGCCAGAAGACCAAACATCATCAATTTCAATACTAGTCTGCCAACAGCACATTCGGTATGTAATGTAGCGACAGATACAATATGATAGAAAATACATCTCTCTTATATTTTTTTTAATCTTTTACTGAAACCACTGTGGTTTTTTGTTTGTTTGTTTTTGTTTTTGGGTCACACCCGGCAGCGCTCAGGGCTTACTCCTGGCTCTATGCCCAAAAACCACTCCTGGCAGGCTCGGGGGACCACATGGGATGCTAGGATTCGAACCACCGTTCTTCTGCATGCAAGGCAAACGCCCTATCTTCATGCTGTCTCTCCAGCCTGAAACCACTTGATTTATAAAGTTCTTCATAAAATGTTTCAGGGCCAGTCCCACTAACAATATCGCTTTTCCTCCACCCATGTTCCCAGGATGCATTCCATACCATCACCCCTGCCCCCAGCCTGCCAGCATAACAGGCCCATTTTAAGTTTTGATTGTTAAAAGTTTGGGTCTCATGGTTTCGTTGTCGTTGACTCCAGCCTGCATATTTAGTTCTGTCTTTTCTTGTTTTATTGTTTTGTGTTGTTTTGTTTCAGGCCACACCCGTTTGATTCTCAGGGGTTACTCCTAGCTAAGCGCTTAGAAATTGCCCCTGGCTTGGGGAGACCACATGGGATGCTGGGGTTCCAACCGTGGTCCTTCCTTGGCTAGCACTTGAAAGGTAGACATCTTACCTCTAGTGCCACCTCGCTGGCCCTAGTTCTGTCTTTTCTTAACACCACAGTGCACCTGAGACCTCTTGGTCCTCGGCTCCCATTCTTTCATATTTGTGTGTCTTCTTCTCTACTCCTCACTCAGTTTCTTTCCTTCTCGCTATATCTGGAGCCAAGAGTGTTCTAGACAACTTCCATTTATTCCATTGCATTCTTCATGCAGTTACGCTAAATACCACATCTAAGGGATATCATTCTGTATTTATCCTTCTTCTTTTGACTTACTCATTTAACATAATATCTTCCAGTTCCATTCATGTAGCTGCAAATTGCATGATTGCATCATTCCTCACAGCTATGTAGTATTCCATTGTATCTATGTACCACATCTTCACGATCCATTCATCTGTTGTTGGACTCCTAGGTTGATTCCAAATTTTAGCTATTTTACTGAGTGCTACAATGAATAGCCATGAACATTCTTTTTTGGGTCAGTGTTTTAAAATACATTTTTAAAGTGCCTAAGTGACTGAGTTTCAGTATCACTCTTCCCCAGTAGAACTGTGGGTAAAGACATTAACAGTTTGACAGTAAAGCAGACAGTAACACTTAGGTAGTTTCCTTCTATGTCTTGGCATAAATCATTATATTCATGCTCGTGGAGTTTCTAAACTTTGCTTCACACTAAGCTGTTAATGTTTTATACTTATCATTTGTGATATTTGAACATAGAGATATTTCTTCATCAAAAATGAAAATTTGGGGTGGGGGTTTGCCATACCTGGCTCTGTACTCAGGAATTACTCCTGGCAGTGCTTCAAGAACCACATGGAAAGTCCGGGATAGAACTTGGGTTCAGCTGCATACACGTCCAATGCCCTACCTGCTGTATTCTCTCCAGCCCCTTAATAAAATTTTTGTTTTGTTTTTGGGTCACACCCGGCAATGCTCAGGAGTGTCTTCTGGCTCTACGCTCAGAAATCGCTCCTGGCAGGCTCGGGGGACCATATGGGATGCCGGGATTCGAACCATCGTCCTTCAGCATCTAAGGCAAATGCCCTACCACTGCGCTATCTCTCCAGCCCCCAATAAAAAATATTTTTAACTTAAAAAGTTGCTCTTAAGTTTGATTTTTTTTTTCCAACCCCAAAATGAGAAACTCCAGTCAAAATTCAGTTTTCATGCAAAAGGCAGATAGGCCAGGCTGATGGCTGTAGTCAGAGCTTTCCCTCCTCTTTGCTCTGGTTCATAATTTGGTTCGTTTGTTCGTAGCCTGGGAATGAATGTGTCTTGTTGTACACATCCTCGTGACCCGCTGCTGCTCTCTACTCTCGTAGTACTTGGGTGTGGACATGGAGGAGTTTCATGGCAGGACTTTGCACGACGATGGCAGCTGCCAGGTGATCCCCGTGCTGCCCCAGGTGATGATGATCCTTATACCCGGGCAGACTTTGCCGCTGCAGCTCTTCAGCCCACAGGAAGTCAGCATGGTGCGGAATCTCATTCAGAAGGACCGGACCTTTGCCGTCCTTGCCTACAGGTAAGACCTTATGTCCAGGGGACTCGGTCCTGCACTCCCTCTTGGGTGACCACGGCAAAGGCCAATATAGAAGCAAAATTTAGGATACTCCGTTTGCTGTCACGCAGTGACAAGGAATGTGAGGTTAGTATATTATAGGAATTTTATTAGTAAAAATTGGAGTCTTTTGGACTCTGTTAATCCATTCTAAATCCTTAGACATTTACCTTACCATAAACTTTCTGGTATTTTGAAGTCATGTTATTCATTAAGATTTAATGGAAAGGGGGGCCCAGGAGATAGCATGGAGATAAGGCGTTTGCCTTTCATGCAAAAGGTCATCGGTTTGAATCCCGGTGCCCCATATGGTCCCCCGTGCCTGCCAGGAGCAATTTCTGAGCATGGAGCCAGGAGTAACCCCTGAGCACTGCCGGGTGTGACCCCCAAAAAAAAAAAAAAAAGATTTAATGGAAAGGGCCGGAGAGATAGCATGGAGGTAAGGCATTTGCCTTGCATGCAGAAGGAAGGTGGTTCGAATCCCGGCATCCCATATGATCCCCCGAGCCTGCCAGGAGCGATTTCTGAGTGTAGAACCAGGAGGAACCCCTGAGCACTGCCGGGTATGACCCAAAAACAAACAAACAAACAAAAGATTTCATGGAAAACACTTTTATAACAACTACTGATTTAAAGCGTGAGAGGTTTTGTGTTATAATGTAAATGCTTACTTTTACAAAAGAGGCACTTATTTGTATTTTTCCTCTCCAAAAGTTCCTTATTACAGGGGCCAGAGAGATAGCATGGAGGTAGAGCATTTGCCTTGCATGCAGAAGGACGGTGGTTCGAATCCCGGCAAACCATCTGGTTCCCTGAGCCTGCCAGGAGCAATTTCTGAGCGTAGAGCCAGGAGTAACCCCTGAGTGCAGCTGGGTGTGACCCAAAAATCAAGAAAAAAATAAATAAAAGTTCCTTATTACAGAGCCATGGTCAATTGAGAGAGGGTTTCATGTATGCTCTTGTAACCAAAGGGAATCAGCAGTCTGGCAGGAAATGCACACAGAAAGCTTCATCCCAGAACCATGTTAACGAGCAGATGGCCTGCTGAAAAGAAATAATGTTTGATTTAACAAATGATATAATCACCACCTAGGTTATATTCAGTGGCTAGAAATAGACGCTGTTCTTCAAGAGCCCTAATTGTACTGATTGAAGCTTCAGTAAATCAATTGCCGGTGTGACTTTAGAATAAAGAAAACTAATAGTTTGCCAGTTAGTTGATCGCTGTAAGTTGTTTTCCTACGTGTGTGCTTCTGTCAAATTCACATAATCGAAAAGTTAATGTTCGAAATGCTTCACCCCGGAAGCAACGTACAGGAGCGAGAGGCACAGTTTGGAACCACCGCAGAGATCTACGCCTACCGAGAAGAGCAAGATTTCGGAATCGAGATCGTGAAAGTGAAAGCAGTTGGAAGACAAAGGTTCAAAGTCCTGGAGCTCAGGACCCAGTCCGATGGGTAAGTGAAAGTCTAGTGGATCAACTTTATGGAAATCACCCGGGGAGTTTTAGGGACTTCGCTCTCACTCCTTCCCTAGAAGGAGCTTGCACAAGGTTGGGGCTGCAGCGAATTTCTGAAGGATTCCTGGGTCCTGCCAGTCAGTGTGCAGAGCCTCATGGTCTGCATGCGCTTTGTGCCAGCTGTGCTATTGGCGGCCTGTGTATGGCATAGGCTGAGTGCCTGTCTGCATTGAGCTTTCTCGTCAACCACAGAGCTTGATTCCATTAACAGGGCCCAGGAACGCTGTGATCTGCAGTCTGCACAGTGTAGAGACCTCTCTGGGTCCACTTCTATATATAACACACTATTCACTGGCCCTCATTGTTTGGGCCAAGTGTAAAGAAGCCTAGGTTTATTCTTAAAACCCAGATCAAGTCCCTGTTCCCTTTTCAAAATGCCAAAAACATTTTTCCTGATTGCTTATCTCTTCGTGGAGTGACTCTCCACTCTGGCCTTAAGAATGCCTTAAAAAGACCGAGCGAGTCCTTGGCCTCCCAATGCTTACCACAGACTGTGTTCTTTACACTGACTGTATAGAAAGAGGAGGTATAGTAAGTGCACCCCATATACACCTCAGCCCAGGCCCTTTGCCTGGTCTGTATTGTGAATGGGGGGACATGGAAAAAAAAAAAAGACCGAGTCCTGAGTTCCAGTGTGTCTTAGTGAACTACAGCCAGCGCTGAGAAAAAGCCTCTATGTTGATCAAATAATGTCTCCTGAACACTTGGAAAGGAAAGGGTGTTTAGAATCTAAAACCAAGCATGAACTGAGCAAAGGCAAGACATTTTTGCTGCGTAAGTCATACACAAATAGCAGCAAATATGACTGAGTTAGGAAACATTGCCAGGCAGTGCTTGGGGTCCTGAGAGTGTCTGGAGGAAGGAAGCTGGGGACGTCAGAGCTCTCAGGGATGCAGCTCTCAGCTCTCTCCCTTCTTGATACCCCAGAACATTGCCTCTGCGGGCCTCCCCTGCTTCAGCCCTCCTTGCAACTCACTTCCTGGTACTCTCAGAACCTAACCTTTGTGGGGTTTCCCCACCTTCAACACTTTTTCGAAGTCACCACAGTTGTGTGTGTCTGTCTTCCTCGGTAGATGAGTAGCTCAACGTCTGCCTGTTGGGCCTGAGGGTCTTAAATGTGATCTGAATGAACAATGGTGGGACACAGTTGGCTGTGACAAGCTGCTTTGGATTTTACTAACTGCTGTATTATAAATGCCTCCGAGTCTCATGCTCATGGTTTTGGTTTTTTTGTGGGATGTTTCATCTTGCACAGGCTCTCAAATAACTCTGTGAAGACACATACTAGGTCACTGGGGAAATTAAGGCCGATTTAAAAGTGCCTCGAGACAAATGGAAATGGAAAACACTACCTGGGAGGAGGAGTGAAAGGGGTACCTAGCATGGAGTTAATAGTAACTGAGATATCTGAGAATCGAAGCAACTTAACCTCACAGCTAAAGAAACAGGAAAAAAGGACCACCAATAAAACCGAAAGTTAGTGGAAGAATAGAAATCATAAAAATCAGAGCAGAAATGAATGAAATAGGAACCAAATTTATTTTTGTTTTGGCATCACACTGGGCAGTGCTCAAAACTTAACTCATGTCTCTGCACTCAGGAATTACTCCTGGCAGTATTTGACAGCCCATGGGGAATCAAACCCAGATTAGCCGCTTGTAAGGCAAGTTCCCTCACTGCTGTACTATCTCTGCAGCCCCCAAGAACAAAATATTCTTTAAAAATACAATTAAAGAGCTGGTTTTTCCAAAAGATAAATCAAAAGACCCGTAAGTAGACATACAAAGAAGGAGAAATACTCGATAAAGTCAAGTTTAAAAGAAAACTTAGGTACAGAATAAATTATAGACGGTGGGCTATGATAAAAAGCTGTGGCAACATATCTGTTAGCCAATAGAAATTTAGGTAACTATCCAACAATCTGATACTGAAACAAGAAGAAAGTAAAATATCTGCATAATGACCCATCCCAGGCATGAAAATTACAAAAAATCATAGGGACAGATTGCTTACTATGTATATGGCTGAACTGGATTTGATCTCTTACAACCCCTCATGTCTCCTCCAACACCCACCTGAGCCCGACCAGGAAGGATCCCTGAGCACTATTGATCGTGGCCCAGAAACAAAAAAGGAGGAGATATTACTTATTTAAAAATAACTCCCCAAAATAATAGACCTAGACCAGTCAATTTTATCAGTTCTCAGAAAATAATACATTCTCGGGCTCTTTGAAAAAAAAATCAAGTGCAGTTTCTGAGTTCAATGTTATCTTGATACCAAACCAGGCAGGAAATGGCCCTTAGACACACAAAGGCCAGTTTTTATCTCTGATGAACACAGATGCAAAATTTCTCAACCAGGTACACTATATCACTCAGCAGTGCTTCAGAGGATCAGATATCACGAGTAATAGAGTTTATGGCATGGAATAAGCAAATCAGTAAGGCATCAATCATCAGTAAAAGCAGAGAAAAATAAATCGATACTGAGTGGGCAGCAAACAATTTTCACTGTACTTAGTAAAATGGAATGGGAAGACCATAACAAATACCACCTACAAGTTAGCCCATGTGGGGCCCGGGAGATAGCATAGAGGTAAGGCGTTTGCCTTTCATGCAAAAGGTCATCGGTTCGAATCTCGGTGCCCCATATGGTCCCCCGTGCCTGCCAGGAGCAATTTCTGAGCATGGAGCCAGGAGTAACCCCTGAGCACTGCCGGGTGTGACCCAAAAACCAAAAAAAACAAAAAAAACAAAAAACAAATTAGCCCATAGCCAAGTGATGGAAGTGAGAGACTGAAAGCTTTTTCTCAAAAATACAACGTTCCACTTAGTATTAGAAGTCTGACTCGAGCACATCAAGATGGGAAAAGAAGTGACTCTTGGTACTTAGATGTAGCTCAGGTACAGCTTGAAAGCATCAAGACATTGTCTGGGAGATAATGCAGCAGTTGGGGCAATGACCTCACTCAGGATACCCCATCCCATTCAGTCCATCAGGTGACCTGACCATTGTTGGGTAAAGCCTTGGTGGTCCACGACAGTCCCAGATCCTAGCAGCTCCGAATCCTTGAACTAGAACATTGATCTGTGGACCCATTTGACTGAGGGATAGGACAGGCCCCTGGGCTCCCCAAATATAAAGTTATTAAAAACTGAGTAGCAAAAGTGTCTGGCTACAAAATCAACAAACAAAAATCAGTTCTGTTGATAGGCAGATGTCAAAAACAAATTATGAAACCAATCTCACTACAATTGTAAAAAGTGACTTAGAAATATTTTATGTAAGTGGCTTGGGCTGTGTAACAAAAACTTCCAGGCATTGCTAAATAATTGAGCATAATGAAGTGGGAATATCATGTAACATAGTCTTTCTACCTTTATGTTAAAAATAGAGTCAAAATATTTTTTACCAAAAGCAACATAGAGATTGTAGATGACTCCAGTTGATGTTGGAAGTAGAACAGCATCTAATATTAATATGGACCATGAATGTAATCAAAGAGCTCTTATGATCCTGAAAAAGCAACAGTAATTTAAACTCGTACTGAATAAAAATAGACACCAGTCGGTGAAATAGAATTTAAAGCTGAGTAATCCACATATTTGTCCAGATCTACAGTACAAGAGCTAAGGCAATATAAATGGAGAAAGAAGGGTTTCTTCAACAGATGGTTTGGGGATCCAGGCTGCTCTTTGACACCTGTTCAAAATGAGTTTGAGGTCTCAAAAATAGAACTGGGGAAATATGTGAAAGATAACGGGAGAAACATTTCATGCTGCCATCAGATTTGTCTTTGAAGAATTGACCCCAGCAGCAAAAGAAATGAAAGTAAAGATAAACTGTTACGCTACTCCACTGATAAAACTTTTATGTGATGATAGAAAACAAAACCCCAAGGGAATAATATTTATATCTAATAAGGAGCTAATGCAGGTATATAGACAACAAAAACAACTTGCGTGCCCTAGACAGATTTCACAAACACTTAGGTTGGTAGGCATATGGACATAATAGGGAGATGCGCTTTGAGACCACAAAGGAATACCTCTCACATATGAATTGCTGCATCAGAAATAAATGGGAGAGGGTCTTAAGATGGAGTTTTCATGCACGGTTGGTAGGATTCTATATTGGTGAAACCTTTTTTTGGAAAAGTATAGCTTTCTGAAAATGAAAATAACTCCCCTTATGATGTTTCAAACAAACAGTGCCAAAATAATGTCATAAGTACATTCAGCCCAGCATTGCAGCATTTTCTAAGTCAGCTAAGATAAGAGTTTTCAGTGCCACTTAATAAATGATGGGTAAAGATAGGAGACATTTCTTCAATGGAACACTTGTCAGCTATAAAAAAGATATAAGTATGCCATTTCTACCTCATGGAAGGAGCTGTCCTAGACATGAAACCAGAGGTTTGTTCACACAGATGAGTCCAAATAAGACTTTTGATTTACTTCAAAATGAAGTAAGTCGGAAGGAAAAGGACAAGTGTTGGGTCATTTCACCCATGTGGGTTATATATGGAAATACAAAGAAAACTAAAAATAAACAAGTAGGCCTTGACCACAAATGTAAATGTGAGACTGCGTGGAGGATGATAGGAGACAGTATACAACAGGAAAAGTTGGGGCCTGGGGGCCGGGCGGTGGCGCTGGAGGTAAGGTTCCTGCCTTGCCTGCGCTAACCTAGGACGGACCGTGGTTCGATCCCCCGGTTCCCCATATGGTCCCCCATGCCTGCCAGGAGCGACTTCTGAGCGAATAGCCAGGAGTAACCCCTGAGCGTCACTGGGTGTGGCCCAAAAACCAAAAAAAAAAGAAAAAGAAAAGTTGGGGCCTGGGAGATAGCATGGAGGTAAGGCGTTTGCCTTTCATGCAAAAGGGTCATTGGTTCGAATCCCGGTGCCCCATATGGTCCCCGGTGCCCGCCAGGAGCAATTTCTGAGCATGGAACCAAGAGTAACCCCTGAGCACTGCCGGTGTGACCCAAAAAAAAAAAACAGGAAAAGTTTAGATGCCTCTTACTGAACCATAGGTCATTTTTCAGTTTACCTGTTTTTCTGATGCATTTCCAAAGCCACATGGTTATAATTTTGAGTTTAAGGCAGAAAGGAATTAGTGTAGTGATGTAGTGATGTCTCTGGAAGTTCCTGAGCTTCATCAAATAAGTAGAAGTCCAGAATTTCTTTCATGCTTAAGACATTTCTGGTCAGCGACTAACATGCAAGACCACTCAGCATGACAGAGCAGCGGCTTTCAGAATACTTGTTATCTGGCTTTTGATTGAGCTGCTACCACATCCATGTCACAAATACTTGAGAAGAACAATGCCTTATGGGAACTAAGACTCTTCAATACAACCTGTCGTGCAATAAAATAGGGTATTGTAATTAATGGTCATTTCAGATAGCGTTCTGGAAGTTCTAACTCGTGAGAGGTCAAAGTCTTAACACTGATAAACCTCTTGATTCTTTGCACATTGAAATAAGTGAGAAATAAGGAGCAGACAGAACAGCACAGGCTTCGTGAAGTGATGTAGTCTTTCTTGGATTCATCTGTGTAAATGCTCCTGTCCTTTATCTGTTTGTTCCTCAGATGATCTGTGAAATGGGTTTGGGGTGACACCAAGCAGATAAAGAGAGGGGAAGGGTAGGTTGCTTAAGAAAACCTAAGAAATGAGTATCCAAGTATGCAGTAAGAGTTGCTTATCAATGTTTTCATTTTTTATTTTTTGTACCTGAAATGTAAAATTAGTTCTTGTCATTCTATCATGACATTACAAATTTACTCGAGTTTATTTACTCTTTTTAAAAATTACGAGTTCTTTTTAAGAATCGTATAAATGTCAACATTTGATGAGCATGTTATTTTTTTAAGATTATGGAAATAGTATTTAAAGTTACCCACTGTGTTTAGAAACATAACAGTTAGAGTTAGTTTACCATGAGAAATGAACACCATGCTTGGTTCCCTCTGTTCCAGAATCCAGCAAGCTAAAGTACAGATTCTGCCTGAATGTGTGCTGCCTTCGACTATGTCGGCGTTTCAGTTAGAATCCCTCAGTAAGTGCCAGATATTTCCTTCAAAACCGCTCTCGTGGGAAGACCAGTATTCATATAAGTGGTGGCAGAAATACCAGAAGGTGAGACATGAACTTTTTATGCATCTTCTTAAAACGAAGACAGGTTGCTTTTTCCTATTTTAAAAAAAAAAAAAAAAAAAAAACGAAAAACAAAGAAAGACAAATAATCCCCAGAATTCATTCCCGGACAACTTCTGTGGCAGTTCTTTAGCTGTGTTTGATCAGAGCTGGCACTTCTAAAAATGCCGTGACAGCTGTTTATGCTGTAGAAGTAGTTTGCAAAAGTCATAAAATGTCAACTATAAGTGTATTTGCCATTATGCTTGCTGACATATTAATATAGCTAGTGATTTTTAATTCTGCAAAAATCTTTTCTCAACTCTGATTAGATCAATGATTTGACTCTTCAGTCATAATCACATGACTTGAATATGGGTTCAGGGTAACAAGAGAGTAGGGTAGGGTTGACTAGTGCTGAAAGAAAAGCTTTCCACTTGTTTGATTTCTGTTTGGGGGGGCATACCTGGTTATGCTCAGATCTGACTCCTGACTATCCTTAGGGACCACATAAGATGCTGGAGATCGAACCCAGGTCAGCACTGTGCAAAGCAATCACCCTACCTGTTAAACTATCACTCCGGCTTTATCTTTTTTACTGCATGCACAGTGCCATCATAGATTGCCTTGAGACTCAGTTCTGTTTACAGCCCTTGCTGGTTTGAGCATTAATTCTTCTGGCTATATCCACTTGGTTAGAGCTTTTTTTTCATCTAGAACAAAAATGATAAAGTCTGTTTCTCCTCATTTTGAGATGTATTCATTCCAAGTATAAAGTAGCTGTAGTTAATTATTATTGTCTGGAAGAAAAGATGACTTGACTCCTTGCTAGCTTTGAAGTAAATTGTTTGAAATATGGGGAAACATGAAAGCAAACGTCTTCCATGGGTACCTGAAAATTCCTGCATTGCTCATCCCTTACTTGTCTAGCAGGATAGCGAAGGTCTGGGTGGTGGTATTAATCGGTGTCAGATACTAGTTCAACTCTGTGGGGAGTATTTGCAAGGGGGTCTCAGGGATGGCTTCTTCTCTTAAATGTCTCCAAAGAGGACTTGGTGTGATGTGGTGCCTTCATGGGCCCTGGGCTCACAGCTGGTTTCTGGAAGCTTCTTGATAAAGGCTTGAGTCTGTCTTCAGAGATGATTCTGATGGCAGGGCCATGCTTAATCTGCACAAAGATTCCCGGACTACCAGGACTTGGGGACTTAGCAGTAATGAAGCAGCTGTGGGACTCTTTCCTATAGCTGTGCAGTGCTATTTTTTTCAACTCTTGATATATCATCCATATCTGTTCTCTTATTTCAGCAGTAGAAAGAGGAAGATATTCTGTCGCCACTTTAGATGTAATTGTGCAAGTAAGTAGCTTGAGAATGGCTCTCTTGGCACAAGAGCTGGAGCAGAGTCGTGGGTCGGCTTGAGGGAGCATTGAGTGCTAACAAGCAGGGGCCCTTGTCTGGCACAAGGGTATGTGTAGGGTGACTCCCCTTGATGCTGTCAGCATTCTCCAGAGCGATGGTCATAGTACGACTCTGGGTCTTTACCAGCTGTCTTAGTTTTTTAACTTGTGTTAAATTGGACTGTCAAATCAAGTTCTTCTAACAAATGTTTTTTCTGAAAAATCCTTCATCAAGTAAAGTTGATTAGTTCCTAATAGAGTTCTCAAAGGAAACTAAGTCAGTACCTGGCTTTGAGGGCGCTGTGCTCGGTGTGAACCTGCCTTGAGAACCATGTCATGCCCCTCCTGAATGAATCTGCGAGAAGTAGATAAATCTGCTTCTTAAATGTCATTTTTATGTGAATTAAGGGTTAAAATCTTCCTGTTGTGTGTTTGTCAAGCCCGTGAGCTTGTTCACCTTGATTGGAGATCAGTCTTTGCACCAGGTTGTCTCTGTTAAGAGCAAGAATAGACAGGTGCTGAGATCCAGGAAGTACTGTTCTCTTTGGGACCAGGTCCTCGAACCTTTCCTACTTGTCTTAGTTCTCCAGTGAGTCTGGGATCTCACACATGGGCCTCCATTTTAATTCCTAAGGATTAAACAGACAGTGGTCAGGAGTAGAGACAGGAAAGGACAGTGGTGTCAAGTGTCCTCACCCCTGTCTGTTTTCAGAACACTTTTAGAAGGTTCCACTAGTTAAGCTCTTAGTTTCTTAGGTTTTCAATTTGGATCAGTAGGCCAAGAACAATTGCTCACTGATCTCCTGGCTCCACCTACAAACTAGGTATACTCTGAGTTTGTCTGTGCGCACGCATTGTCTGGGTGGGGATGGCTGGTGGTGTCCTGTGGAAACATCAGTACCTCATGGTATATTTGCCTACCCCTGCAACTGGGTCCCAAGGTGGAGTTTCACAGATCTGGCATAGTGATGCCACTTTGTCCAAAGGCTCCATCTCCCACCCTCATACAAATGACTCTACTGTGTGTCAGTGTGTGCCTGTGTGTGTATGTGTGAAATCGCCAGTATAGTCACACCAGGGAGTTGTTGGAATGATTCTAAGGTGGTTCAGCTAATCAGGTGACCCTACTCTTCCTACAGATGAGAACATTCAAGGGTTCTAAGATGTTAAACTTTTTTGACTACCTTGACCACTGAGGAAATCAGTGATGATGACTAAACAGGAAACATAAATTAACATCTTTTAGTTGGGGGACTGAGCGAGAGGACAGCAGCTAGGGCACTTGCCTTGTATTCACTTAGCCCCTATTCAATCCCCAGCACCCCATGTCATCTCCTGAACCAAGCTTGCTAAGCGTGATCCCCAAGTACAGAGTCAGTAGTAACCCTTAGTACATTTGGGTGTGACCCAACCTCACCTCTCCCTCCCAATAAAAATGGGAAGAAACATGTTTTTCCCTGTTGTCTGAGCTTCAGGAAAAGGGGAACTTGATGAAGAAATGTAAACTATGTTATTTGTTAGGTTAAGAGTAATTTACAGAGTTTTTACAAAGACAGCCTGGATTGCACTTTGAGGTTTTCATTGCAGATAGTAGAAAGTAAGAGGAAAAAAAGACGAATGATTTGGTCATCACAGAAATAGACCGTCATCTTGGTTTCACAAAAGTCATCTTTGGTGTTGCAAGTCTCCGTTTGGAACTGCCTGAGCATTCTGTCACCGCTGCATTTGATGGAGAGAAATATGTGATTGTCCCACTTAGGGACAATCCATTTCTTTTTAGAATTAGAAGACCTGGATTAGGGATGTAGCTCAGTAGTAGAGCACTTGCCTTGAGTATGTCAGGCCCTGAAAAATCAAACTTTTGCCTGACGAGAACCAGGATTATTCTCTCTCTACAACAAGAAGCTCTAGTCTGTGGGTCTAATGGGCTTTTTCTCTCCTTTCAGAGGAAGTTCCGTTGTGCAAATCTGACCTCCTGGCCTCGATGGCTCTATTCCTTATATGATGCTGTAAGTACCAACCTAGCGCATGGGGTTGCCTGGGTTGGTTGTGGCCCAGGCAGAAGGCTCCTAGGGTCTGTGGGGCTATGCCATTCGCTCTGTTAAAAGTAGAATAGGGTTAGAAATGATTTGACATAGGTGTGAACTTTTCATTTCTACTATTCTGGTGGTTTCCAAACTTAGGGCAAGATATCAGAAGACTTCATAGGATTCATTCAGCTTATGAAATTGGCGGGTCCAATGGTAATTCTATTTAGAAAAGCAAAGAATCCTCATATAAAAATAAAGTTGTTTACTTTGGACATTTGCGTTGTATCTCATAGTCCCTAGTTTGTGTATTAACTGGTCTGACAATGTGTGTGTTTTTTTTTGTTTGTTTGTTTTTTGTTTTTTTATATTAGGAAAGAACTATATCCATTTTATTTTTATGATTTC
This sequence comes from Crocidura indochinensis, assembly GCA_004027635.1. NCBI lineage: Eukaryota > Metazoa > Chordata > Mammalia > Eulipotyphla > Soricidae > Crocidura > Crocidura indochinensis. The sequence goes on from PVKC010007749.1 coordinate 16,257, forward strand.
TAGAGAGATAATTTCTCATTTTTCATCCGGAACTTTTTACAGTTGAGGTCTTATGATGGTTCATCAGAGAAATCTGAACTTTCAGAAGTTCAATTGAGGTATCTGGGGAGAAAATGACAACGTGTGTTTTTAAATGCTTACAATTGAAGGCAGGGCTGGCTCCACAGTGTAGAGTTCTTTAAGAGTCATGCTGCTAGAAGATATCAAAGAGGCTGAGTTTTAGAAAACATACTCAAAAAGCCTGCCACCTGTTGTGTTTCCCTACTAATTTTCGGAATATCTATAAAATGGGCATTATGCAGTTATGCCTGACCTTGTAGCAGACATTAATTTCCCTCATGAATCACCATAATCAGAAGAGAACCAAACAACTGAGCACCCTGTATCCAGAACCACAAGCACATGCTTCCTTCTGCCCTTCAGAACCACTTGGGCCAGAACTACTACTCAGCAGACTAGAGCTTCTGCACTCACCTGTGAAGACAGTCCACAGCCTCTTGAGTGAATTGTTATGGACAGATGGGCAGGCAGGCAGGCAGGCAGCAAGTGCTGGGTCCTGCTGCTACAAAACCTGAGAAGACTGCAGGGAAAGGGAGGGATCCACTCCTGCACTCTGATGGGGAGGCAGCTTTTCGGGGTCCCTAGCCAGGAGAGTCGATAGGAGAGGCCAGGTCACTCAGAATCCACCACTCCCAGGGTATTAGTTATCAAATGCAGGAGAGGCAGATGCTGAATTGTGAAGAGTCTAAACCAGTGGTCCTCAAACTACGGCTCATGGGCCACATATTGTATTTGTTCTCACTTTGTTTCTTCACTTCAAAATAAGATATAAGCAGTGTGTATAGGAATACATTCATAGTTTTTGTTTTTACTATAGTCCAACCCTCCCACTGTCTGAGGGACAGTGAACTGGTCCCTTGTTTAAAAAGTTTGAGGACCACTTGTCTAAACCGTATTCTTGGTCCTTTTCTTTTCAAAAAGGAGACTTTAATGGATAGAATCAAGAAACAATTACATGAATGGGATGAAAATCTCAAAGACGAATCTCTCCCTTCAAATCCAATAGGTAAGAAAAGTCACTTCCTTCCTGAAGTCTGTCAGGCATCACTATTGTATGCTTTATGTTCAGCGAAGTCAAACTATCTAGTCACATCGCATTCTAAAAAGTTTGCCTCTTCTGCTTTGAGCAGTTGGAATAAAGGCTTCATGAGTTTTTTAGTCATTTGTTCTTAAAGTTCTGTCAGTAACAATTTTCGTAGATAAGATTTTCACAAAAAGTTTCAGTTGGTGGTAGACGGTCCTCACACGCTTATCAGTTCTCCTGTGTGAAGGTCCTCCTTTCCCTGAAGTTTTCACACACTCATTCGCCGGGTACCTCACACCTAAACAGTTCCCCACTGTCAAGGCTCCACTTTCCCTAAAGGAGGTACAGACCCTCCTCCAGCTACCTCATGCCCAAACAGTTCCCAATGTGAAAGCTCTCCTTTCCCTGAAGAACTCCCAGGTCCATTCACCAGACACCTCATAGAACAGTTCCCCACCTGTATGATGGCTTTCTTTCGCTGAAGAACTCACAGCCTAGTCACTAGGTACCTGCACATGATGTTCTCATCTCTTACAAATAGGAAACATTTCCTAGCACGGGTTTGTTATCTTATGGATACTGTAGAAAAAGGCGCCTGGGTCAGGGAGAGAACTCAAAATGCTGGAGTGGCTCGGCGTCTTGGGTTGAGCCCCAGAACTGCATCTACTGCCATCTCCTGTACCGATGGGCCTGAGTTTTTGAACTGCCAGCCAGGGTGACCGCGTGTGGCTGAGGCATTTATCAAGACACTCACTGACCAGAAAATGGCCAGTGGGAGAAAGGAAAATCCAGGTTAGCACCACCACCACCGTGGGGTCCACTGAATTTCGGGGGTGTGCTGGCACTGTGGCGATGATGGGAAGACTTCATTTCACAGAGATCCGCTCCTTGGTTTTAACACCTGAAAAACCTGCCGTGTATAAGACTTTTCTTACAGAGTGGCTGCTTGTCTTCCTATCGACGATGTGCTGAGAATCCAGCTCCTTAAAATCGGCAGTGCGATCCAGCGGCTCCGCTGTGAGCTGGACATCATGAACAAGGTAAGGACAGCAGGCTGTGGGTGACATGGACAGTGGGGGGTAGTGGTGGGGGCGTTTGGTAACTTGCAGTTAGAGGCATCTCAAGATTGTGTTCAAAGAGTAATTGAAGAGTAAGTGCTTCATTTGGGACCATATAGATGAAAAGGGGCCCGGGAGATAGCATGGAGGTAAGGCGTTTGCCTTTCATGTAAAAGATCATCGGTTCGAATCCCGGTGCCCCATATGGCCCCCCGTGCCTGCCAGGAGCAATTTCTGAGCATGGAGCCAGGAGTGACCCCTGAGCACTGCCGGGTGTGACCCAAAAACCAAAAAAAAACATACAGATGAAAAATGTGAGTTCTAAAGAAAGAATAGTTTCACTTGGTCTCTGGAAAATGCCTTGTTCTACATGGACCAGCCACAGTCTCGTATTAGTTGCTGTTTCTTATACTAGAAAGTCATTCATTATAGAATGGAATACATGTCAGATTTAGCAATTTTCTTTTCTGTATTCATAATGACATTTTGAAATAATGGAAGGAAATATAAAGTCTTAGAGACATTTCTCAGTAAGATAGTAAATAAAATACTGTCTGATTTTCTTAACACTTTAGTGCACATCTCTTTGCTGTAAACAATGTCAAGAAACTGAAATAACTACCAAAAATGAAATATTCAGGTAAGATCTTGATTACATATTTACTCTGCTCATTTCTGGGCATAGGTTCCCAACTGCCTGACAGGATTGAACCCTGGAGGTCTTGGGAATGAGCACTTGCAAGGAAACAGTCTTCCAGATTTTGTTCTCTGAGCCATTGATACGTGAGGGAATTTTTTTATTATCTTTATTTAAACACCATGATTACAAATATGATTGTAGTTGTATGATTTCAGTCATGTAAAGAGCACCCCCTTCAGCGGTGCAACATTCCCATCACCAATGTCCCAAATCTCCCTCCTCCCCAATCCACCCACACCTGTACTCTAGACAGGCTTTTTACTTCCCTCATTCATTCACATTGTTAGGATTGTTCTCAGTGTAGTTATTTCTCTAACTGCACTCACTACTCTTTGTGGTGAGCTTCATTCATGAGCTGCACCTTCCAGCCCTCATCTCTTTTGTCTCTGAGAATTATTGCAAAGTGTCTTTCATTTTTCTTTAAATCCATAGAGGAGTGAGACTATTCTGCATCTATCATGAGGGATTTTTAATGCAAACGGGATCTGGTCCCGCCTGCCTATTACAGACAGTTAGTACATGCCTAGCATATGTCAGGGCATATTGGGCATGAACACAAAGTCCCACAGAGAGCTAGAGTGGGCTGCATTGTGGTATTAGTGCCAAGAACACAGCTCATCCTATGTGGTATCAATGCCAGTTACTCTCTGTGCTCTCAGCATTTCACCCTACACCTCAGGAGGCCCAACACCCAACCACCAGCCTTCTGTGAAATCCTGCCATTTTCTCGGATGGAAAGGTCTTAACCCATAGGACGTTTCTTTTTGTCTTGGAGCCATACCCAGAGGTGCTCAAGATTTACTCCTTACTCTGCCTGGTAGGTTGTTTCTTGCTGTTCAAGACTAACCATAAGCTTTATTTCTCCCTTTTGCCTCATCTCCCGCTACTTTTCTGCCAAAGTCTGTCCTTGTGTGGGCCAATGGCGGCCTACGTGAATCCCCACGGCTACGTGCATGAGACACTGACCGTGTATAAGGCCTGCAATCTGAATCTGATTGGCCGCGCTTCGACGGAGCATAGCTGGTTCCCAGGGTAAGATGTGCCACTTGCCAGAAGCAAAGTTGCCAGTATCTCATTTCAGATCTAGACTGGGTCACAGAGAACTGGGTGTCTGTGGAGAAATCTTGTTAGCCTGGCGTGAGTATGATAAGTCAGTGGGAAGGAAGTTTAGTGGCCGTAGCAGTCTGCACACTCTAGCACACTTAATCCTGTGTGGGCACTTCCTGAAAACCAGCTGTCTCAGGACCTAGCCGAGCTGTCGGGGCACATGGTGGGCCAAGGCAGTGAGTGGGGTCAGAGCTGCAACAGATCTCATTGACTCCTGTCACACTGCAAGATACCCAAGTCCAAGGCAGGACATTGAGCAAGACATTGGGAGCCCCCTGGAAGTGCCTGTTGTCTTTTGCTCAAGATTAGGGTGATTCCTTTTCTCTGGGACCTCTAGCCCCATCACTTGGCCAGTCCTAAAGCTAGATTTAACTATGGGAAAGGCAGCCAGTGGTTGCAACTTTCAATTTATCTTTAAGGATACTCCTGTGGCTTAGTGTGATCATTGAATTCCCTGCAAGAGCCCAGAGCATTGGTACAGAAGTTAAAGAATTTGCCTTATGCACTCTCATCTTCATTTTTAATCTCAGCACGGAGCTAGAAGTACCCCCAAACAAACAGTAATATAACTTGTATATCTCTACGGGCAGTTGATGCTTTCTACATTGACTGTAGAACAAGCAGTGAATTCCAGCTAGCCAGCTGTCCATAGAGACAAATGCTTGTTGGCATTGGAGAAAAATTAAATTTTGTTTGTTGTGGTCACTGTTGTGCACGGAGGATCTCGTGGAACAAACCAGTGTCAGCAGTATACAAGTCGCGTTTCTTGGCCCCTCTATGTTTTCTCCAGCCTCCACATGACTCCTTTATAGGCTTGCATATAAAGAAGAGCACACCCTCTAATAAACTGTTTCAATTCTAATATTTATGAGACTTATCAAAGCTCAGAGTATCAGGCCTTCCTCAGCACTAGGGGTGTCTGGTCCTCACAGCTGGACTGATGATGGACACCAGCATCTGTCTCCTTGCTGACACCTTTCTCACTCACACAGGTATGCCTGGACCATTGCCCAGTGCCGGATCTGTGCAAGCCACATCGGATGGAAATTCACAGCCACCAAGAAGGACATGTCCCCTCAAAAGTTTTGGGGCTTGACTCGGTCTGCTCTGTTGCCCATGATCCCGGACACAGACGCCAAAGATGATGTCAGCCCTGACAAAGTGACACTGTGCTTGTAGACAGAGAGGGCAGGTTGAGGAGCTCAAGAGCCAGTGTCAGCTTGGAGAGTCCTTTCTTCCTGCAGAAGTGCACGCCCGGGCAGAGTGGAGATTACTCCCTACACAACATTGGAGTTGTTGTCATATGAGGTTGGTCGTTGGAAGTATTGTGCTCAAATCGCTACTCCAAAGGCTCAGGCAACAGGTGTGAGTCTGTGTCTCTGAGAGAAAGGCAGGCAGTGGACATTCTTGGAAAGGGGCGTTGGTCTTTAGTTTCTCTGACCGATTTGTAAATTTTGAAAATAGTAGAATTAAAATATAGAGCTTGAGCCCCATGTATAGTTTCCATTTCCTTACGTGTCTATACTATGTGCAGAACTATTTGGTTGTATGTGCCCAGTGTTTGAACTATCCCCTGGTTATTCTATTGCAGAGTTTAACAACATGGTTCAGACGCTAGACCGTAATGTCCTCTTCACGGCCTAGCGAAGACCCTGTATTTTCTAGGCTATTTTACTCATTCCTTGTATAGTGAAGAAAAATATGTAAGTAAGCCTAAAGAATGTCCCTTGTTTAAATGATGTAAACTACTCATAAGCAGAGAATGTACATGTAAGAAATCATTTTTAAGAGACTGATTTGCGCCACCTACCTCTTTGCTTACACGTTTTAAGGGTTGGAGCCTTTCACACTTGTGCAACCACTTTGGTTTTGATATTCTTTCACTGCTTTACGTGATCCATTTGGACTAACTGGGTACAATACCCAAGGCCAAAATTGACTGTTAAATTTACCAAGACTTTGTCTCCTCCTAACCAAGAATGGTTTTGATAATTCCTATACTAAAATAGACAAGGCTATATCATGTTGCATATTTCAATGAAGAGTAAATGAAAGAAAGTAACTCCAGAATGCTGTATGTTCTTTAGTACTAATTTATTATGTCCTTGGGGTTGTCTCCCCCTCTGGATGTTGAGCATTGCTCTTTGGGAAGGTTGGAAAGAGATTTTTGTCTGGGGGCCAATAGAATGTTTGGCAACGGCAGTAATATCCCAACTCCCAAAATAATTTCCCTAAGAGGGTCGTCCCACATTTTCCCCCACCATGGTTGTAATCACAGAATGTTATATATTGTTTACCGACACTTGCAAATAAAATTTTCTGCTGTGTACGAATATTCAGTGGTGTTTTATATATGGCAGAAAGACAACCTTCTGAATGGTGACCCTGAACCCTTCCTAGGAATTATGTTGGCACCAAATAGTGTATTTCAGTAGAACTCTTTCCTCATCGTGTAGTTTTCAGTGTTCTCATTCCTGCATGGCATCCCTTCGTGCTGCTGTGCTCCTTTCTTTTTAAGTGAGTATATTGCACAGATATTATATTTTTGAAATGTTCAAAAATATTTTATCAGCATTCAGAATTGCTAGTCACCCTCAGAGCAAATAGATGTTGTCTTATATAACTATGAAAATTACTTGTAAACTAGGAGACTGTAGCAGCTGAAGTAAACAGTACTTGGTTCCACTGAACCATTTCCTGATACCATTTGAGTCATAGAATTTAATGTAGAAAGCAGATTTCAAGCTATTTATCCTGGAGCACCGGTATCTTCACTCCTTCAGAGGCCCCAGCATCTCCTACTGAAAGCCTGTGAGGTTTGGTAATGAGACACTAACATTTATCAGAGAGGCTTGTAGCATCTGTTATGTATAATATTCAGAGCTATCTGTGATAGTGAAAGACTTGCTGATTGGAATTGTCTGAGAACTTTTGAGTTTAAAGATCATCACAATTCCCCAAAGCCATTCAAATGCATCACCTACTCTTTAGTATATCTGTCTACAAGATTATGAGCAGCATGGTGGCAGAGCAGCAAGTCCCTTTTTGCCTTCTTACCATCCCTAAGTGTTGATAGTACTGGCAACTGTTCCAAAGATGGAAGCTCTGAGAGGTCATAAAAGGAGTGACCGAGACCGGTCATAAAAGGAGTGACCGAGACCGCCCAGGGGTTGAGTGACACCAGTCAGGAATGCTATGGCATATGATCAGAAGCCATCAATCAGATGCACAATTGTTACCTGAAATAAGACCTAAAGATTCGAAGAGAATCCTCTTCTAGTTTCTAGCTTGTTCAACAAATCTAAACATTCTTTTATTTTTCAAATCTTCATGTCCATTAAAATAGTCCAATAAGTACCATTCAAACTATTCCCAGTAGTAAAGCCAGGAGAAATCACCTTTAGATATAAGAAACAGAGAACTCTTAGCCAAGTAAGCAGCTGTGGAGCTAAAATCCCGAACGTTAGTATATGTGTCATCCATCAGACAACATCATATCAGATCCGAGAGCACTGCGATGCTGCTATCCAAGAATTTCCAGCAGAGTTTCAGGGATGGGCATGCAGCAGTCAGAAAAGACACTGATCAGGCCTCGAGTTCATGGGAATGTGTCAGAGCTACCTAAATGTGGGTTGTCCATAACTTATAAGCCACGGTGGAAGGCTATGTATGATCCTAGAATGGGAGACGCTTGCAAATGACCAAAACACACAAAGGCACATTCTGAAACTGGGACATGGTTAGTGAGATTCCCAGAAGCCATGCACAGTCCCTGCAAGAGACAGTCAGGAAGGCCAGAGCCTGCAAGTACCCCCAAAGTACCTCTAGGAAGTGAAGACCATGGATGTAGCCACATCTGTGTGCACACAGGGAAGACCCTGACAGGAACTCCTCTTATTCTCCAGGCAGTGCTAACAAGTCTGAAAATAGTTGTGGTGCTTCCGTTCTGAACCACAAAGATGCGCCAAAAAGAAATTTCATATCAATAAAGCCCTAAAAGTATGAAAAACACTGACACAGCAGTGAGTCATTGACCGCAACAGGACTGGACCACTCAACCGCATCCCCACTGCTTTCTTATTTGAGACAGAAAAAGTGACCTCCACAAGTGGGCTAACTAACTATCCTCATTAACGGAAACACTGTGTTAGAAATAACAGTAAGTGCTGAGAAATGTGGGTAAGCAGCATATTGGGCGAAGGAAACAGAAGCTCAGAAGCCCCAGTTAAAGAAGGGCTCAATTCTCGGGGGCCAACCCACACAGCATTTCAGAGGTTACCCCATGTGTGACCAATGGACTAGGCCTCCAAGCACAGGCAGAGGGGAAGGTCAGGAAGGTCAAAGACTCAATCCTAGCCGTAAGGAAAGGGAGATGGGATCTAGAGGAACTACCCCGTGCCAGCCACAACCCCGAAACCAAGGGGACCAAGCAGGAGAGCAGAGAACAGAGCCAAGAGCTGTGGAGATTCTTGTGGGGTTTCCTCAGTTCTGGCCCAGATATAAGTGAGGGAAAGAGGTGGCAAAGGTCACCTGCAGTCAGTTCTGGGTCTCCAGCTCTGCCCTCCATATAGACCAAGCTAGACTAGGCATCCCGGGAGTGCAGTCATCCATAGCTCTGTGGACCCCAACCCTCTACAGACACACACACACTGGTCATCCTGGGGGGTGCAGTCATCACCTGCAGTCAGTACTGTGGTCCCCAGACCCCTTTTGCATAGACTCCCACTCATTGACCATTCCGGGTCTACAGAGGGAGAATGCGGAGGGCGGGAAGGTGGCAATGACCACCTGTAAACATGACAGAAAAGGCCAACAGGGGAACCTGCATTTACCCTAACCATGATGACCCCTTGCTTTTTCTTTGCCTTTGCTGCTGAGGCACACACCAGCAGCCTGGAAAAGCATCTCCATTTGCTCAGGTGAAGACCACGACCTGCCTGCAGCGCCCGGCTGCTCAACAGTCCCCACACGACTCCTCTGGCAAGGCACAGCTCTTGCTGCTAAAAGGTGAACAGATCTGAGGACTAAGGAAATAGCAAGGGTGAGTGACCTCCATTTGTATTCCTTCCCTCTGCTTTGAGCATTGGCCCTGTGACTGAGCTTGCAAGGCCACCACCTCTGGGCCTTGCTCACTGGCGAGAGCCAGGGCTGCACCACATGGTCTGCCCACACCATCTCTGCTCTGAGTGCCCTGAAGATGTGCCACATGCCCATAGTTCACATTATGTGTCCAGTGGGCAGTCTCCTATGTTTAAGTGCCAGGTAGCCGGAGACCGGAGGACCCAGGAAGATGACATGCACAGTGCAGGGAAAATAGAGTGGGAAGAGACATGTCCTTGGATGGAAGGTCTGTGCAATTTGCTTCCTTTCTCCAGCGGATCCACAGAGAGATGTAATGCAAGGCATAGAAGCAAAGGGGCATGTCATGGTCTTGAAAGCAGGGTAGGGTGAGCTTTTTAGAGTCAAGGGATGCAGAGAAAATTACACATGGCATAGAGGTAATAGGGTGGGAAGAGAGTAAAGCCTTTGAAACAAGGAGATAATGAAAGAGGTCTGCATCAGCATTATGGGTCCACTGGTACATGTTGTGGGTAGGAGAGTCATGTGATAGGAGCTAGAGAGAGGTCTTGTATGGAGCAGGGGAAATGGTATAGGAAGAGGGCTGGAGCTCATAAAACACTGAGATTGTGAACAGATCAGCATAAGCATTATGTATCTGTACAGATGTGTCTTGGGTCAGAGAATCGGGCAGCAGGAATCCTTCCTCAATCCAGGACACCCAGGCAGAGATCATGCATTCAACAGTGGGGAATTGGGTGGCTAGAGGTTTTGCACCCATGACACACTTAAAAGGTGAGATAAGCCAAAATAAGTCCAAAGGGACATATCATGGGTTCAAGAGCCAAGTGCAGGAGACTGCATTGGTGCAGGGAACCCATAGAGAGGTCATATGATGTATGTTCAAAAATGTCAACGGAGGGTCAGAGTCCTGGATGCAAATAAAAGGCCAGTGTCAGCTTTATGGGTCCAAAGGGGTTTGTGCTGGATATGAGATCCGGACAGCAGGGACTTCTTCACACGAGAGAGAAATCATAATGTTGCAGGTAAAATAGGATGGGTAAAGGATCAAAGCCGTTGATGTACCTTAATGAGAAAAGAGACCAGTTCAGCATTATTATAGATCCATAGAATCATGTCCTAGATTCAAGTTACATTGCGGGAGCTTAATCCTCTGAAGGAAACAAGGAAAAGGTACAAAGGGAAAGGCATAAAGGAAACAGAGCCAGGGAAAATGGGTGGAATGAAAGCATCGGAGACCTTGAATAAACCTTGGTAATGAAATCGGCAATATCAGCATTATGTTTCTGTTGATCTGTCTCCTGGATTCAAGAGCCTAGCAGTGAGTGACTGCTTCCTTGAACCAGGCCACACACAGTGCAGTGGCAACAGGTTGAGAAAAGAGTTGGAGGCCTTGAGGAACTTAGATGATGAAATAGGCCAGTGTAAGTATTGTGGGTCTACAAGGGAATATCCTGCAATATAGAACCAGGCATCATGGCCTACCTCTCTGGAAGAAAATGCAGGAAAATGGAGTGCATGAATGGGAAGAGGGTTGGAGCCCTTAACACATGTAGATGAAGATAGAAGCCCACTTCAGCATTATGGGAGAGTAGTGGTGCATTCTGAGTTCAACAACCATGAAGTGGGGGCTTCTTCCACTCAAGAAATAGAAGAAAAGATAACAAAGCCCAGTGGGAAGAGGATCAGATTTCTTGATGCATCTAGATGACAAAAGAGTCCAGCTTAAGCATGATAGAACAGTAGGGACACGTTTTGTGTTTGAGAGCTGGGCATAGGTGTGTTCTCATTCCAGGGGACGTAGGTAGATCACAGGTGGCAAAGCAGAATGGATGGGGAGTTGGAGCCCTTGGTATACCTAGATGACAAGAGGCCAATGCTAGCAAGTCTATAGGGCATGCCCTGTTTGGAAGAGTCAGGTGGTGGGAATTTGCTATGTCCAAGGGACCCAAGGAAAGTTCATTCGTGATTCAATGAGAATGGATTAGGAAGAGGATCAGAGCTCTTTCTTATTCGCCCAGATGATGAAAGAGGTCAGCATTGGCATTATGGGTCTGTTCGGTTGTTTCAAGAAGCTGCCAAAGGAGCTTCATTAGGTTAAGACTCAAGACGAGATGCTCGTACATGGGTAATAGGGTGGGAAGAAATTTGAGACTTTGAAGCAGCTGAATGACAAATGAGGCCAGTATCAGCATTATGGGCCATATGGGTGTGTCCTGTGTTCAAGAGCTTAATGGTGAGTGTTTCAACTGTCCAAGGGACCTAAAGAGAGGTCATGCACAGAACAGAGGGGAGAGTGTAAGAAGATCCCTTAATGAAAAAGGCCAGATTCAACTTTATGAGTCCATAGGGGTGTGCCCTGGATTCCAGAACCAAGTGAACTGAAATTCTTTGTTCTAGGCAACCCAGAGAAGATCACATATAGGGACAAAAGGGTGGATTGAGGGTTTTCACCAATGAGGTTGAAAGTGTCCTTAGGTAAGTGACCTGGGTTTGAGATCTAGGCAGAGGTGGTTTCATTGGTCTAGGGGACTCAGGAGGTCACAGACAAAGCAGGGACAGCAGGGTAAGAAGAGAGAGCATGTGGTGCATCTAGATTATAAACAAGGCAGCATTAGCATTATGTGTCATTGGGGCATGTCCTGGATTTAATAGCCAGGTGATTGATGGCTTAGTAGGACCAGGAGACCCAAGGAGGGGACATGTACAGTACAAATGCATGGAGTGTTAGTACGTGCAGATGACAAATAGGCCATTGTCAACATTATGGGAAAGTAGGGTGTGTTCTGAGTTGTAGAGCTGGTCAGTAGAGGTTCTGTCGATCTTGGGGCCCTAGAAAGGTCACAGAAATGCTGTGGGAAGTATAATACGGTGGGAAGAGGTCAGAGCCTTTGATACATCTAGATGACAAATGAAGACAGTGTGAACAATATGAATCAGTGGACATAACCTGTGCTCAAGAGCTGGGATCATGGGGCCGGAGAGATAGCATGGAGGTAAGCATTTGCCTTTCATGCAGAAGGTCATCGGTTCGAATCCTGGTATCCCATATGGTCCTCTGGGCCTGCCAGGAGCGATTTCTGAGCATAGAGCCAGGAGTAACCCCTGAGCAATACGGGTGTGACCCAAAAACAAAAAAAAAAAAAAAAAGAGCTGGGATTCAGTCCAGGGACTCAGAGGGACTCAGAGATATACACAAAAGTTGAGCAATGGCTTGGGAATAGAGTTGGAGTCTTTGAGATATCTTTTTTTTTTTTGTCCCCAGATTCACAATACAGACCCGGCAAGGGTCTGGGTTGAGGTGTATATGGGGTGCATTTACTGTACCTCCTCTTTCTATATAGTCAGTGTAAAGAACACAGCCTGTGATAAGAATTGGGAGGCTTTATTTTTTTCTTTTTTTTTTATTTTTTCTTTAACTTCTTTTTTAAACACCCCCTTCACTAATGCAACTTTCCCACCACCAGTGCCCCAAAACTCCCTCCCTCCCTCCCAACTCACCCCCACCTGTATTCCATACAGGCTTTTCAGTTCCCTCATTCTGAGGATTGTTACAAAAATGACTTATATTTTCCTTAAAACCCATAGATGAGTGATACTATTCTGCATCTATATCTCTCCCTCTGACTTATTTCACTCAGCATAATAGATTCCATGTACATCCATGCATATGAAAATTTCATGACTTCATCTCTCCTGACAGCTGCATAATATTCCATTGTGTATATGTACCACAGTTTCTTTAGCCACTCGTCTGTTGAAGGGCATCTTGGTTGTTTCCAGAGCCTGGCTATTATGAATAGTGCTGCAATA
>PVKC010007750.1:0-29184 GCA_004027635.1 Crocidura indochinensis
TCTTTAAAATGACTTTTCTAATTTCACAACTCTATGGCAGTAATTTCCCAAGATGAAGCCCCAGACAGTAGGGTTCTCTGAACACACAGTATCCCTTACACTGGTTTCTTTCCTCATCTTGGCTGTTAGAGTAAGAAAAGGAGAAATAGATATGGGAGGTAGTCAAGGAAGACTAAAGAGGTGATCTCAATGAATTGATTTTTTTTCCAACTCCCATTTTTATCTGTTGTATTTAATAAGTTTCTATATGGAAATAAAAGCATTGTAGTCATCATTGATTTTACAAAATTATGAGATTTTTAGTGTTTTAATTTTATACTTGATATATGTATGATTCTCACCACATTCACCATGGAAAGTGGGTTTATTTTCAACCTGGGTACTTCACATGAATATAAGGGAGTTCATGACTTAGTCATTAGTGCCTTAAGAGATGGGGAGAGGCATGAAAATATTTGGTGACCTATGCGTCCCAGAGCCCTTACCCTGACAGAAGGTAACTAGAATTAGTAAGATCATTTGCCCGTGTGCATAATTATCAAATAAGTACATTATATGCATCAAATTATTGTATTTCCATTTTGCCTCAATAAAAAAATAAAATAATTCAGTGCAAGAAGATGACTCCAATGGTAGAGCACATATCTATATCTAGCATGTTTGAAACCCTGGGTTTAACCTGTAACACAGCTTGATATCCCATATCCAGCACCAACACTATAGTCTCTGTGGATTCTGAGCACTGCTTGGTGTGGCCTTTGCAACCCCTAAACACTGCACTGTCGGGTCAAACTTCTGAGAATCATAAGCCCCTTCCCCATTATTGCTGACGGTTGCCCCTATTAAAAATATATAGCCAAACTAAAATGCATGAACCCTATCCCCAATAATCCAAAACATGCTGAAAGTCTTGCCATGACCATATAGACTCTTCTTCTGAATTCAGAAAGAACAGGTGTAGGTTAATGTTGTGTCTGTGGATGACTAGAGAAGATGTGAAGTTTCATCATCACTGCTGCAAACCAATGATTGTCTCTGTGGTTCAATTAACCATGTCTGAAGAGAAAAAGCAGCACAAATTGCAAGACTCCTGGATGAAAGCCCAGGCCTCTGGGTCACATTTCAGCTGCTTTGTGCTCAGACAAGACTACATGACTAGAGTGGTGGAATTCACCTGGGTGTTAAAACAGACAGAGCCAGGTTCCCTGGTTTCCTCCACACATATTCTTATCTGGAGAAGCTTTTCAGTCTTTCAGACATAGATAAATTTAAGATGCTGAAATCTTGGCAATATATCTTATAATTCTAAAATAAGTACTTTCTAAAGCATTCTGGAGTAGGAAACAATGACACAGCTATTCCTCTCTTTGGCTTCTATCCTAAGAACACAAAAACATTCATTTGAAATATATATATATATATATATGCCTGTCTGTGTTCCTTGCTGCTCTGTTTACAGTAACTAAAATTTGGAAACAACAAAATGTCCAATGGCAGATGAGTGGAGAAAGAAGTGTGGTGTATATACACAGTGAAATACTATCAGTTGTAAAAGAACAAAAGGGGAAATCTTGCCTTTTTTTTACAATAAGGATAGAACAGGAAGAGTTCATGTTAAGTGAAATAAATCAGAGAAAGGACAATATACCAGATGATTTCACTCGGATGCTTCCACAAAGCATGGGAATAGACAGTACCCATTAAAATTAAATCTTTAGATTCTTGAAAACAGAATTTTGAATACCAAGAAGGGGAGAAGAGGGTTAGGGAGAAAGGAAAGGGCCAAGAAGTGACAAGACAGTAGTGGAAGGTCTTGTACCTTGGTGGTGGTAAAGGTAGAGTAACTTTGTACACTACAAGGATAAACATAAACACTTTTGAACCATTGTTACTTTCTTAATAAATAGTAGATTGGAATCCAGACATATATTTCAATATGGATGCAGTTCACAAACCTGAGGGTCTTTCATGAGTTACTAAGTCTCCTAGAGTCTCTAGCTAGTCCACAGTAAAAAGTAGATAGAAGATATTTACCCAGGAGTGCTTATTTGTGGACTAAATAAGAAAATATATCTAAGAAGATGTCACTTATAATTATAACATTATAGGGAGTATGATTTCTGTTCCTTTTCTTTCATTATTATTGCTAATGAACAAACTCTTACATTTCTCTTTCTGCTTCTACAGTATGTGGCTTTTTAACTACCCTTCTTCTACCCAGTTTTGGAAACTGCAGGTCCAGTAAAAAGCTTTCTGTAATAAGAACAGATGGATGACTAAGCTAGTAAAAGGAAATATGGGAAGGCTTATTGAACCAGCCATGACAGAGGGCCCTGCTGACGGACTGTAATTCAGAACATCCATCACCATCTATCCGGGAGCAGATACTGTAAATTCTAAACCTGTCAGAAGCACTGATTACTTCTGAAGTGTTAAGTAACTCATTTAATGCTTACGAGTCACTGTAATGCATGATCTTACTGAGTTGTCTCAGCAGAGATAATTTAAGATACTCTATTGTTATACATTAATACACAGACATCATTGAGTTACTGCAAAGCAAAGTACTCAGCAGTGTCCATGATACATTTAGGTAGTCTATAAGCTATCAAGAGTAGTACATGTTGGTGAGCAGATGGGTGTACCAATAGTAAGAGAAAGGGAATCCATAGCAATTATTAGCTTCCCAATAGAGTCTGCAACCAAAGGGAATTGATCCAGCACCGCTTAAACAAGACTTAATTTGTTCAAGTTAGGCCATTTACATAAATACATTTTGCCTGGCATTCTCCGATATACTCTCTAATGCTAACAAAATTGGGGCGTATGTATGTATGTTATGTGTGTGTGTTCAGGTATCTATAGTAAAATAGAAACCAGAGCTAGCCTGAACTTAAAAGATGTTTCAGAGAACTATCTGGGACAATCTGATGAGCTTACTGGCAGATGTTTAAATGAAGACACACTTTTTCTGGGAAAAGGGTGGCTTCCTGGCAGCACAAAATCCATTTGTGCAAAGTAATATCTAATGAGCTTAATTCAATTTAAAATTTGGACCTTGTTATTCCAGACCCCATTTCTGGTGACTTTCTTTTCTGTTTCTTTTGTTTATGATTTTTGGAGGTTTTGTTTCTTTTTCGTTTTTGTTTTTGCGGGAGGCCATATCCAGCAGTGCTCAAGACTACCACTACACTCTACACTCAGGGATCACTCCCTTGACAATGCTCAGGGTATCATTTACAATGCCAAGTATCGAACCCAGAGGAGCCAGGCATGCAAGGCAAGCTTCCTACCCCTACCTATCTCTCCAGTTTCTGATGTATGATACTTAAAGTCACTTTATACATTTTCATTCTATTTTTGAGGGGATAATCTCTCAAACTGAAAAATCTGTGAAGAGTATTTAACAGAAAACTCCATCAGAATGCTAAGCTAGAAAATATCCTGCCAGCAGGCACCTGAGTCAGACTGTTGGTGAATATTCTTGCCTGGATGTTCCAGACACTGTTCTGAACCTTTTGAAAAATAATGGGATAAGTTTGGATGGAGAAACAAAAATCTGACCCAAACAGGAAAGAACTCAGTATTCCAGAATACTACAGAAAATGAACATTAGACGTGTACTCTCTATGTGCACAGAGGACTAAGTGTGCCTGCTCACTCAATGAAGCCACATGGTAAAGTCTACTAAACTCCAGTGGAAAGATGAGGTTCTGCACCCAACATCCTTGATCATTTTCCATGTGGCTGGATATCTATCACTTTTATCTCCCTAGACTGCAGTTTTGCTCATCTAATACCAAGCCAGATGTTACTCTGCTATCCTATGATTCAACACATTCAGTCTGCAATGCTATTCCACCCACGACTTCCATTAAGTCCTTTTATGGAAGTTGATTAAAACTCTTCTAAGAATAAGAACTTTTCCTTTAAATTGTGACATGAGCGACTTGGGGATAGATTTAAAAAAAAAAACCCTAAACTTCCGGATACTATTTCAACCATCACCTTTGGGGGAAAGGGTCAATCAATGCAAAAGTCTCAGTCTGTATGTATATTTTAATCAAAGCATTTTAAGGATTCAGAGAGAAGATTGGGTCACATCTGGGCTGCTCAAGAATTATTCCTGACTCTGCACTTAGGAGTTATTTCTGGCAGTGCTCATGGGACAATATAGGATATCAGGGATCAAATCTGACTGTGTGCAAGGCAAGTACCCTACACACTGTATTATCTCCCTGATTCTACTATTTTAGGGATTTAACCGCTGATTTATTTTATATTCCTATTCTATTTCTAGAAAATATTGATTGTGAAAGTTCCATTGACTTTGCTAATCACATGGCATGCAAGGTTGATCTAGTTTCTACTGTTGTACTACAAGAATTACTTCAGATATAAAAGTGCTGAGTTGGGAAGCATAGACATTTATTCACAGTAGCCTAAGTCGCAATTGGTCATCCTATTTGTGTGGGACTGGAGTCAAGACTCCAGTAGCAGGCTAGTAGGTGGTGTGGCTCATCCAAGCAGGAATCAGAGGGTAGCTCACTGACCTCCAGAGAGCCACAAATCAGACCTATGGTTGAGGGGTGGTTTCACACACAGACTATTTTGCTTATATCTAGGTGAGACCATTTGGTCTAGAATCAAGTACCTCCAGATCAGTAGTATGGAAGAACTGGCTTTTCCTGGCTGAGAAAGTTCACTTCCTCATGTTCTTCCCCATCTATGGTCATCTTACAGGTTATGTCTGACAATGACTACTTGCCTGAGTAAATAGGTTGCACCTACATATGCCTGCTAGCAGCAGAGGAAGTATGGAGAGGAGCCATAGGTGGTTCTTGGGTTTCTAGATAGACATCTTGGGGGAGGGCATTATTTTGATTGGAAAAGTAACCCTAAGCACAGGCACAGGTTTGGGAGAAAGTCTGCTCTGGCTTATGAACACTTACCTTTATCTTGATAGGCTATTGAAAATTAAGCAGAATTTTATTACAATATCAGAGATTATAGTAACTAACATAAAACAGAAGGAAATATCTTGAGATGGTTTGTGAGTGGAATAGATATTTCCTCCCCTTTTCTTATTAGATGAGGAGAGTCCTCATTATTGTCACTGTACTATCGTCTATTTTTATATGATATAATACTGTGACTGTGTTTCATTATTTTAACCTTTGGTTAAAATGATCATTATCATTACACAAACAATATTATATTTTTCTCAAGTAGTTATGTAAGCATCAAAATTTATTTTATCATTATAATAATCATGGGAAGCAGCTATCTTATGGCTCGGGAAGTAGAATTTTTGACAGAGTTAATTTTTTTTAACATTCCACAGCTGGTTAGTGGTAAAGCTAGAATTTGATTTCAGGGTTGCCTGCAAATACAACAGTACTTCACATCCCCCCTTCAAGGGATGTGAGCTTACCTAGTTATAGGGCTTAAACACCCTTAAATTAGCTGTAATCTCAATTAGGATCTTCAAAATTGGCATTTACACAATGTCACAAAATGGTAAGCTCTTAAGTGGTAAAAAAATAAAAATGTTTGGATGTTTAGTCATCTTGGTAAATGAAATAATGATTAGGTTTTTAGCACAAGGCCTAAGTCAAATGTCAGTTTTCAAATGATTTAGTGTTTCCCAGAGTTTAAGAGCTGAAGCAAGATTCAATGTCATCTTGTCTTTTTATGGCCTAGGAAAGATTCGAGTTAATTGTTCAGCACATCATTAAGCAAATGAATTAATCTTAGAACTTGCTGTGTCTAGGTAATAAGTACATTTCTGGGAGAAAACTATTCCAAGGATTTTTTTCTTCGTGCTCTAATGCTTTCAGTGACTATCTATTGCACTTACATGCTCAAGTTCTTACTTGACCTTCAAGAAATTGCATGACCTTCAAGTTTTTACTTGACCTTCGAGAATATGCCCCTGAAATCATCATCTCACACTTTACCACAAACATGACACAATTATGTATATGTTGTCCAAGGATGAATAGTACATAAGAAAGAGTTAAAGTAGGTGTTGTACTTGATAGAAAGAAGATGAGGTATATTTTAGTAACTGCCTTCTGATCTCATATAATTTAAGGATAATATAAGGTAATATAAAGTAATACATATTTCTAGTTCAGAAGAAATTCTGGTACATAACAGCTACTCACCAGGTTTCTATTTAGTCAATTGCAGTATCTTCAGAGTCCAGAGTTTGCATGAGTCTAAATATGAAATAAAAGGTTAGTGACAGTATAAGGGATAGGACATTTACTTTGCACATGGCCAACACAGGTTTAATCACTGGCCCTAAATATGCTCCCCTGAGAACCTTTTGAGCTAGGAATAATTCTCAAGCACAGTTTCATGGGTTTTTTTTTATTATTAACTATAGTTGATTACTATAAACATGGTAACTACAGTGTCAGTGTTTATGGCTTGAGTTCAAAATTACTGCATCCCCTTATTCCCCCAAGTGCTCAAGACCCTCTACAACTGTTCTTATCCACTCTAATTTAATTCTTCCTTCCCTTCCCTCACATCTCCTCCCACCATCATTTCCATTTCTTGATCCCTTTGTCATTGTTCTATACTCTCTAGTCCCTTATTTTATTTCTCTAGTCCACAACTAAGTGAAATCATACAGTATGTATACTCCTATTGACTTATTTTGCTTAATTAGTTATCTTTTAGTTTCATCGTGTAGCAAGCTGCAATTATTCATCTTTCTTAAAATGCATAGTATTCCATTGTGTGTGCACATATATAATGATATATGCCACAAGTTCTGTACCCATTTCCTTCTGTTTGGACATTTGGACTGCTTTCAATCCTAGTTTTGCTGCAAAGAGCTACAATCAACATAGATATGAATGCATCTTATAAAACTAATTCTTATGCGCTTTTTGGGTAGGTGATAAAAAGAACAATCACTGGATTACTTCTTTGTGTGTAAAATCCTCATGCTGTTAACTAAGAGGATGAACCGGGTAATATTATCAGCCACAGTGAATGAAGATTCCTTTTTCCCTACATCCTCATCAACACCGGTATTTCCAGTCTTTTTGATATAGGACATTTGTACTGACATAATATTGCATTGACATTTTGATTTATATTTCACACAAATAAGGTAGTGATGATGAATTCTTTTTTCATCTGTCCACTATATATTATCTTAGGTGAGTCTTGTAATTCTTCAGGGAAAAAAAATACTACAACTTGAATGGCCATTCATCTTGGGGACCCTTCATTCATTAGTCACAGTGTTAAGACCTCCAAATAAGGTCCCCAAATTCTTTTTTAACTGGCCAATAGTTTTATTATTCTTGCTAAATAAAGTTGTTTCATAGTCAATAGTGGTGTTTTAAGTAGGCATCACTATGTAAAATCTCCTTTATCTTTGTTCACCTCTTTGCTTTGGTGTATTAGGCTAAAACTAAACCAGAAGAAAATTCTATTTAGGGTAAAATCTTGCTTCCTTTCCTGATAGAATTAAAAATTTAATGTGAGGCACCAAAGGTAGTATCTATTTAAAGAATTTACCAAAAGACATACTCATTTTTTTCTCTAGATAGAAAGGTCAGGGCATGTGAAAATCATCTCTTTGATTGTCCAGTCAGCTTTCTTCGATTTGTTTTTTGGTTGAAATTGGAGTGTTTTAAAAATGAGATTTGGTGAATAACAGTTCAATATATTTTTTTATTTATGTTGGTGCCTGAAAAATGCAAGTCTATATGAGTAGGATCATTAACTTCTGTGCTGACTATTTGTCAATGTCAGACTCTGCAGAAATTGGAAATAAAGGGGAGAGAACAGAATCCATAAAATGGAAAAAGAAGAGTGATAGAGGAAGAAAAACAATTTTACAGAACAAGGATTTCATAGCAAAAGTCCAATTCATTTCTCCCATGTCTGCTGTTTTTCTCTAAGCAGAGTATGAGTATCTCCAGCTAGGCTGGTAATAGGAAATTTCAGAATCTATCTTCCACTAACCCAAATATAAAACACACTGGCTAGCTTTTAGATCATGCTGGGAAAACTAGCTGATTGAAAATTGGCCACAGACTTCCGGGTAAGAAAGGCTTCATCTTGGTGTCTGTTCTTGCTATCGAAAATAGTTGTGTCTTTTTATTAGCACTTATTTATTTTATCATAGATACGAGTTGCTTTTTCTTGGGCCCGAGTTTGATTTTGTTGCTATAATTATAACCAAAGGAAGCTGGAAATTTTAATTGCTTCCAAGTTTTTGTGTTGTGTTTTGATTTCTAAATTAATAGAGCTCTGAGGTCACTGCAAGTGTTGAAATTAGGTCTGTGGTTGTTCTTATATAATCAGTTAAAATAAACGATCTCTTATTTTATAAGTACCAAAACGGAAAGAAAAAAACAAAAGGCACTGTACAAACAAAATAATAAATTTTAAGCTAGTGAAGAGTTTTACAACCATTTCTGTTTAAAACCTTTTATGATAAATGGTTGAGCAAAGTGAGGCTTAGATAAAATAACTTTCCCTGGAAGTGTTAAATATAATACTTGAATTCAAATCTTTGGAAGTCAAAGGTCTTATTCTTTATAAAATTGTATACAAATGCTTCTCTTGATTCTTGCTAACTGTGCTTAAGACTTATAAAAAATTGTTCATCTACTTTAAATTCTTCCTGAGTCAGGAAGAGAGTACAGATGTTAAGACTTACCTTGCATGCAGCCATGTGGTTGAACTTCCAGTACTACATGGTCCTCCAAACATTACCATTGTAGCTCCAAAGATCCCCAAGAACCACTGAACATTGTAGACTGAACATTGACTTGGTGATCCCCAGAACCAAAACACCTGAGCAGCACTGCATCCTCTGCCTTAGTTGGCTGAAAATTTCCAGGAAGGGCCTCACCAACCCATCTCTTGGGCATAGTTCGGGCACAGTCATTAGGCATCCCTATCCCATTCAGCTTCTTCATGACATTATGATATTAGCGACTTCTTTTGCGACAAATCTGTTCCATGACTCTTCTTTTAAGCATGTCAACCAAAGTCAAATATTTGTATTTTTAAAGGTCACGCCTATTTTTAGCTTCTTGAAGTTCTTAATTGATTCTAGAAATCTGCCTTTTAGTGCGCCAGCATGAATTCCCATAAATCAAATCCGAACTTCAAGGTGTCATCCAGATACAATTCTTTTGCAATTCGTTGCTAATGGCGTGTGTCATATATGCGTGTACCCAGGAGGCTTTGCTCAGAAGTTGTCCCCTTTTATAAAGAAGCTTTGTGCTCACTATGTACAAGAATCACCTGAATTTCTTTGAATCACAGAAAAATAGCTGTAAAGGCATTCAGAACTAAGGGGCAGATGCTCACCACAAGTGAACAATTTTGCTTAGAATTGCAAATATGCAGAGCAACCCACAAACATTTCTAGGGCGAGTCACACAAGCCTAGTACTGCTAGAAATGGAACTTGATTTCTCATGCTATCTGGTACTCTCTCACCTGCATTATCTCCCACATCCTGAGTAGTAGTTTAAACACTGGATTTGATAAATATAACACATCCTAGGAAGATTGGCTGAATCTTATCTTCACTGGATTTGCATCTTTCTGTAAGACTTTCTTTTGACAGATACTGAATCAGATTATAATACCTATATTTAAACCATAGAGAAAGAGCTGATATGCAAAGCGTCTTCATCTTTCCTGACAGAAATACAGTGCACATCATAATGAATAGATATCCCCAGTCTGGAGTTGCTGTCAATATTCGGCATTATGCCCAGGGCAGTTGAATTTGCCTGATTTTTTTTTATTACTGAGACCAAATGTTTGGCCTGAGTTCCTGCAGAAAGAAAATAATAATTCCACGACATGTGATTCACCTTTATGTAACCCTACATTCTGATGAAGACCCTCTGAAAGGCTTACAATTATTACAGAAACAAACAATTTAGTAAAATGTATTGAGTGTCCTTATGTTTACAGGGTGGCCTCCTAAGATTCAAATATACGAAGGGCAGCCTTTGTGCTTCAGAAATGTGCAGCATAATTTTCCTAAAAATATCTTTCAGGGGCCCGGGAGATAGCATGGAGGTAAGGCGTTTGCCTTTCATGCAAAAGGTTATCGGTTCAAATCCCGGTGCCCCATATGGTCCCCCGTGCCTGCCAGGAGCAATTTCTGAGCATGGAGCCAGAAGTAACCCCTGAGCACTGCCGGGTGTGACCCAAAAACCATATGGTTCCCCGAGCCTGCCAGGAGCAATTTCTAAGCATAGAAATAGTAACCCCTGAGCACTGCTGGGTGTGACCCAAACAAACAAACAAACAAAAAATGGTGCAAGAGCTCTGGGGTAAGAGAGAGTCTTGACATTCATCACCCATAGGACACCTGATGCCACTTTTATCTCAGGCCAGGGCAGCACATATTGATAAAGTAATTTCTCTCATCTTAGAAGGGCTGGGATAAGGAAACAGATAGTTCTAAGCATATTTTATCTATTATTTTTTTTTATTTGTGCCGGACTAACCTGGCCTTTTCAGTGTGCCCTGATGAAAACTTTTCACCTAGAAATAAAGTGAGGCCATAGCACATCCCTCACTCTTGATTCTTTGCTCCTTGGTAATAATATCCATGAATTTGGGGAAGTTCACTTCCATATGGAGTTCTCTTCCATCTTTAATATTTTGATAACAAAGGGATATCCAAAACAACACGAGTGGAATGTATGTTGCAAAATCAGGAAATATAATTGTTGCTGTATTCATATCTTGAGTCTTATGGATCTTTGGAAGCAATGGTTGAGTCAATAGTGCTACTGGATCTACTGGATACTGCTCTGGGTACTGCAAGTGTCCCCATGACCGCTAGATAAGAAGCATTATTTATTTATTTATTATTTAATAATTATTATTTATTATTTATCCTGGAGTCAAACAAAGCTGCCCAAATCTTTGTCTTGTCTCTTATAGACTTAATAATCTTGGAAGAGGCCTTTAATCACTTTTAGCCTGTCTTTTAGCCCATTAAGTGTGGTGTAGTAATGTTTTCTGGTGTTGCTGGACTTTTCTTTGTGAAGTGCTCAACATGGCATCTGTCATTTGTGAGTGTCTGAACCACTTACAGCTTCTAGTGATGGCAGAGAGGTGATGGCAATCTCTTTTTGATATTCTCCACATAGTTTTGTTCCAAAAGTAGAGCTTCTCCTCCCAGAATATGCAGCCACCTCTCCTCTTAGGCAGCCTCCTTGTTTCATACTTCCTTTTGAGAGAAAATATTTCAAGTATGATCTTTACAAAATGTAAGATTCCTATAGGTTCTTTTGAGTCAGATTTGGATATTTTTTATTTTGATATTTTTTATCACATTTTGATATTTGATATTTTAACATTAGTATATAACATAGTCTAAATTTTATTTATTGGTTTGAAAAATCCTTCTAAAGAATTTTTTTCAGTGTAACATGTAAAGGTTTAATTCAGATTCTAATTTTTGCATAGTAAGGTCATCTAGATCACTTTGCTCAGGATTAAAGAATATTTTTTAATAACCTTCACAGACAAGACAGCATTTTCCCTCTACATTTACCTGGAGCACAGTGGCATGAATGTTTTTTTCTAGAACTTTCAAAGTACATTAAAATATGAATAACTCAGATTTTTTTATTTGTTTACATTTGTCTTTTAATGTAAATTTTCATAATTCCTTTTAAAAATTTAATTTAGGCACTGTGGTTTACAAAACTATTAATGATAGGATTTCATGCACAAAACATTCCAGCATAGAAGTCCAAGAGATAGCACAGCGGTAGAGCATTTGCCTTGCACACAGCCAACACAGGACGGATGGTGGCTCAAATCAGGACATCCCATGTGATCCCCTGTGCCTGCCAAGAGCAAAATCTGAGAGCGCAGAGCCAGGAGTAACCCCTGAGTACCTCCAGGTATGACCCCCCAAAAAAGTTCCAGCATCATGCCTTCCTCCATAATACCTGCTTCCCCCCACCATTGTCCAAGTATTCCTTCTTCCTACCCCCAACATAAACTTCCTACTTTGATAATAAATAAATTACTAGTGAACAACTAGTGGATCAGAGAGGAAATCAAAAGATTTCTAGTAACAGAGATATGAGTGAAGATATAAGCTATAATAACAAATAAGAACAGGGGTCTGAGAGATAGTTCAGCAGTAAGGCATTTGCTTTGTATTCGGCCAACACAGGACGTACCCTGATTGGAATCCTGACATCCCATATGATTCCCCGAGTGCCAGGAGTGGCTTCTGAGTGCAGAGCCAGGAGTAACTCCTGAGCACTGCTAGGTGTGACCCACCCCACCCCCCAAAAAAGAACATATGAGAATAGCAAATGTGGTATTAAGAGGAAAGTAGCAACAATGCAAGCTTTCATTAAGAAGAAAGAAAAGGCCCACATAAACTCAACTACATAGCTTATGCTACTAGATCAACCAAAAAGAACCCAAAGCAAGCAGAAGGAAGGAAATATTAAAAATCAGAGCAGATATTAGTGAAATAAGAAGAGAAAGCTGTTCAAAAGATAAATAAAACCAAGAGTTTGTTTTTTGAGTTATTTTTGTTAGTTTGTTTTTGGTTTTTGGGTCACACCCAGCAGTGCTTAGGGGTTACTCTTGGCTCTATGCTCAGAGATCACTCCTGACAGGCTCATGGGACCATTTGGAATGCCAGGATTCGAACCACTGTCCTTTTGCATGCAAGGCAACGTCCTACCTCCATGTTATCTCTCTGGCCCCAAGAGTTGGGTTTTTGAAAGAAAGAACAAGATTGACACAGCATAGGAAGTGTCACAAAGAAAGCAAGAGATAGGGACCCGGGAGATAGCATGGAGGTAAGGCGTTTGCCTTTCATGCAAAAGGTCATCAGTTCGTATCCCGGTGCCCCATATGGTCCCTCGTGCCTGCCAGGAGCAATTTCTGAGCATGGAGCCAGGAGTAACCCCTGAGCACTGCCGGTATGACCCAAAAACCAAAAAGAAAAAAAAGAAAGCAAGAGATAAACACACACACACACACACACACACACACACACACACACACAACGTAAACTAAATAAAAAAGTAAAGGGGAGGTGTCACAATCAAACCTAGGATAGTTCATAGGGCTAGAGCATATGCTTAGCATTGGCAAATAATATCTGCATTTCATGGTCCCACAAGTATTACTTGGGTGACCCTCATGACCCTCAGCACCACTGAGTCCTAACTAGATGGTCCAGTTGGCTCAGATTTGTCTAGGAGTAGCCATCGAATCCCTGTATATTGCTTTGCAGAACCCTCCACCACCAAAAAAATCGAATAAAAAGGAAGATTTTCCTAAATGTCATGGAATAATAGTTTTAAATGTCAATATGTTTTTATATAAACTCCTTACCAGAGAAATAAAGAATAGTTTTTATGTGGGAGGAGATTTTAAAAAAATCAATTTAAAAAACAAACACTGTCATTTTAAAGTCCTAAATGTCTTACATGGGATGACTGTAAAAATGCAAAATTAGACCGAATAGAGGCATTTTGGATATTATATTTGAGAGCCAGATAATGAATGACTCAGATCATCTGAGCACATTCAACTGACTCACTTGTTTTGGAAGAAGGTGTCATCAAATCACTGATTCTGTCAGTGTTTTTCCTTTTGTTCCACCTGGTAATGGCAAATAAATCCTGAAAGTCAGGGACTTTTACAGTCCCACTGTGTTGAGGAGACTGCATATGACCAGTAACAAACTTAAGTAATGACTATGTAGATGTTTCTTCTGTTAAAGTCATAGTAACACGACACACATGCTATATGCTATATATATGTATATATATAAATATATATGTATGTATATATACATATATATATAAAACTATGGAGCAAGGAATAAATGGAAATCTCAAACAGGATTAAAAATGGAAGAACCCACAAATAATATCTGAACTCAGAATAGGAGGCATATACAGGATGGAATCTTTCTAGAAGATTGGAACCTTTCTAGAAGAAAGGTCTATAATAAGAGAAATAGAGGTAGGAAAAAAGAAGTGGGCCTGTTTGATACCTTATAAAAGGTATGAGGTTACCTTGGGGAGCATAGAATACTCAATGTCTTCTGCTATTAAAATTACTGGAGGTAAGGTGCCTGCCTTGCCTGCGCTAGCCTAGGACAGACCGCGGTTCGATCCCCTGGTTCCCCATATGATCCCCCAAGCCAGGAGCGACTTCTGAGCACATAGCCAGAAGTAACCTCTGAGCGTCACTGGGTATGCCCCCCACCCCCAAAAAAAAGATTGATGGTACTTACAATTGGAGTGGTTTTGGGGCTGGGTCTAAAAGGATTGACATTCTGAGCATCAAATCATATGAAAAATGAATTGTGATCATAAGTAAGGACTCTACAGAGAAGAGAGTATTGCAGATATATAAACCATAGAGGCTACTCAAAGACTAGTTAACCATTTAGCCCAGCCAGAGTCAAGGAGCCAGAAAAGAGTGAGATGGGGATTATGGGATACATACACTGTGTCAGGTCTCTTGAGCTTCATGGTTATGGTTTATACATAACCCGTGTCTTGGAATGATCCCATCTCAAAAATGCGTTTGATCTGGAAATTGCTATTCTCAGTTTGTAATTTACTTTCTCAGCAGAGACTGGTTTGTGTGGTGAATAACAATAGTTTAAGGGAAATTTGTGATCTTTTCTATTCATGTCCATGATCTCCCTTCTATTCCTATTTATTCCTCTCTGGCATCTGGTTTTAAATTTTTATAGTGCTGTCTTTGAAAATAGTTGGTAAAAAAATTAATGAATTATATGTATATACCTAAATACACAATTGAAGAGCCTTTCATCGCTTCTTGGATATTTAACTGATAACTATAAATTCCAGCTCTAAAAGTATGGTATGGGGCCAGAGAAGTAGAACAGGATTTAAGGTGCTTGCCTTGCATGTAACTATCTCTAGTTTGATCCCTGGCCACATATATGATTCATTGAGCACTACCAGGAGTGATTTCTGAACACAGAATCAGAAACATTGAATACCATTTTGACCCAAAGTCCAGAAATGACATAAAATTAAAATATGTCTGTGAAGTGCTGGTTTGATCCCCAACACTGGGAAACACACACACGCACACACACACACACACACATGTTATGAATGTAGCTAGAAACATTAATAGAAAATATATCTCTCACTATCATAACAATGTGAATGAATGAGGGAAGTAGAAAGTCTGTGTAGAGTGCAAGCGGGGTGGGGTGGGGAGGAGAGAATTTGGGACATTGGTGATGGGAATGATGCACTGGTGAAGGGGGGGTGTTCTTTACATGACTAAAACCCAACTGCAATCATATTTGTAATCAAGGTGTTTAAGTAAAGATATTAATAAAAAGAAAAAAGAAAATATTTCTCTCTTTGACTCTTTGTTGTTTCCCCCACAGGATTGAAAAAACGTACAAGAAAGGCCTTTGGAATACGGAAGAAAGAAAAGGACACTGATTCAACGTATGTACTTTAAAGTTCCCCCCCCCCACCAAAAAGTTCCATGCTTTAAATTTGTGATTGACCTTGAAATATGCACATTGTTTTCTTGGCTAGTGTGTACTATGCTGTTTCCCCTCCTCCCCATTTCTCAGTTCTTTAGCATACATAAAGAGGTCTTAGATTGTGCCCCAAGAGTGAAGACTTCCCATGATGTGTTTGATTTTCAGCAAGTGCTATTTCTTTAGAACACTTCCCAGAAGTGCCCAAGGAGATAGAGATGGAACTATTGCTTTTGTGACAATACTTTTAGGCTTGCCATACTGAAAGTTTGAGAAAACACCAACTGTAGGTTTATCAGAGACAGAAGTTACATTAGGTAACATTCACCAACTCTTTCTAGACATGCTGGGATTTTTTTACAAGCGAAATAGTCCTTTGCCCAACAGAATTTGCAGGAGGAACAAGCTATTTGCAAAAGAAACCAATGCCAGAGCAACTCTCCAGAAATCTTCACATGTTTGAATGATCATGCCCCAGATGATCAGTTGCCCACAGAAAAATAAAGCTAGACAGATACATTTTGAAAAGGTCTAATGACTGAAGAGTGCCAGTCCCAAATATTAAATTCTCCTTCAAATGTTAAGCTCTGACCCAAGATGCATTTTTTTGTTTTTGTTTTGTTTTTGGGCCACACCCATTTGATGCTCAGGGTTTACTCCTGGCTAAGTGCTCAGAAATTGCCCCTGGCTTAGGGGGACCATATGGGACACCAGGGGATCGAACCGAAGTCTTTCCTTGGCTAGCACTTGCAAGGCAGACACCTTACCTCTAGAGCCACCTCATTGACCCCAGCCAAGATGCATTTTTGATTCAGATAGTTAACTTAAATATATGAAATCAAATAGTCAAGAACTCAAGAGAGGTTTGGGCTTTGGGCCACACCTGGCTGTGCTCAGGGGTTACTTCCTGACTGTACTCAAAAATTAACTTCTGTCAGGACTTATGGAGCCGTATGAGGTGCCAGAATTCAAGTTCTGGTTTGGTTGCTGACAAGGCCAGCTAGCACTGGTTGTACTATTACTTTGGCCCCAGGAGCTCAAGATTCTAGCCCAAATGAACATAAGGAAAAACACTACAATTCAACTGTGAATAGATGTGACCCAAGGAAATGCAGTCAGCCACTCTGTGGTTATTTGTTTCTTTTTGTTTTTCTTTTTACTTTTTCCTCTTTTTTCCTTTCTTTTCTGTGGTTGTTTTGAAAAAAATATTAGAAAATGGGAAATTAAATAGTTGTCAATGGAGCTGGGCGGTGGCGCTGGAGGTAAGGTGCCTGCCTTGCCTGTGCTAGCCTAGGACGACTGCGGTTCTATCCCCCAGTTTCCCATATGGTCCCCCAAGCCAGGTGCGACCTCTGAGCACATAGCCAGGAGTAACCCCTGAGCATCACTGGGTGTGGCCCCAAAACAAAACAAAACAAAAAAATATAGTTGTCAGGTCACAGGTTAAAATGAGAAGCTCACCAATGACTACTTTCAGATTTTCTTTCTTACTTTTTTCAGAAATTAATCTGATCCCTAAGTGACAAACATCACCTCACATCCTTTATCCTTAAAAATTCAAACTTTATGGGGTAAATCATCTATCACACAAACTGAAATATCTTTCTTTGCAATGCCTTCTTGTAATGTACTTTGTAATTAGTATATGTTCAGCAAATGACTGTGTTATCACTGATAAAGATTACTATATGTTACATCCTTCTGAGCCATCAGAAGTGAAACACCTGGGGCCAAGCAGTAAGGCATCTGCCTTGTGCGTGCTATCTTAGGATAGACTGCGGTTCAATCCCCTGGCATCCCATATGGTCCCCCAATCCAGGAGCGATTTCTAAGTGCATCACCAGGAGTAACCCCTGAACGTCACTGGATGTGGCCGAAAAACCAAATATATATATATAAAATAAATAAAATAAATAAAACAAAAAAAGTGACACACATGAGAAAAGGAATAATAGTTAAAAAAGAGGAGAAAAAGGTCAAATAGGTCTGAAGGTCAAAGGAATAATCTAGTTTGTCAATCTATTAGAGGGCAAATATGGAAAGGAGAATTCAGACCCAACTGAAGTGTCTTAAGTACCAGGTAGAGGGATCATCCCCACCTTAAGCAATAGACAGCTGGGCAGTAGAAGTCTTAAACGCTTGAAAGCCAGAGAAAGTAAAGAATTTGAGTATTGGGACAAGTTGGTCTTATTTCTTTTAGTAATTAATTGTTTCATAGGATTAGGGATATGGCTTAAAAGATGGAGTATGTATTTTGCATGTGTAAGGTCTGGGTTTGATCCCTGATACCATTTTATATTCCAAATATCCAAGGAATACCATACAAGGAGTAATTCCAGGCATCACAAGAATTTGATATGAATATATTTATATCAACTAATAATGATAATACGTGTGTGTATATTTTATAGAATTATATTTACTATAATTCTACAAATTTTCCTAAAGAATTTAATTTGGACAATTTTTCTGAGGAGCCTGTCATTTTCGTTATTACTCAGAAAATTGCTGATTGTAAACCTTTTACTACTCAGAGCACTTGGTGGTCTTCAAGGCCGTCAAGAAGTTTCATCTAGCCGGCCATTGGCACTGGAGGTAAGGTGCCTGCCTTGCCTGCGCTAGCCTAGGATGGACCGCGGTTCGATCCCTCGGTTTCCCATACGGTCCCCCAAGCCAGGAGTGACTTCTGAGAGCATAGCCAGGAATAACCCCTGAGCGTCACGGGGTGTGGCCCAAAAACCAAAACAAATAAAAAAGAAGTTTCATCTACAGAGTTAAGATTAGGTGCTAAATTTTGCCTAGAGACCTTGGGATTACACTTTCTTTTCTGCCTCGGTTTACTTTAGAGGGCATCTCATTTCTTTGAGAGCCAGACATGGTCCTGACTGTCATCAGTGTCACTTGTCAGCATCAGTGACACAGCCCAACAGAGCATGTTTAACCAAAAGTGAATTTACTTTTTTAAAGACTGTGTCTGCCACTGACTGACCATAATCTTTGGTAGGTAAAGGAAATGAGAGGGAAACAACAGGTTTCCTATACAGGGGAAAGAGTCCAAACTCCTCCCCAAGGCTGACTGGGTTCAACTATCTCAATCATACATGGACCTATTATTGTCATCCCATTCTAAAGGTATGAAATAAGGAGGCTTCTGCTCTTACTTTGGTACCCAGACTCTCTTTCTCTGCCTCTCTGCCTCTGTCTCTCTGCCTCTCTGACTCTCTGTCTCTCTCTCTTTCCTTCCTTCCCCTCTTTCTGTCTCTCTTCTCAGTTTCTGACCCCTAAAGAAGCTATCAATCCTTTTTCAAACATTACAACTTATATCAGCTGATACTCTTCCTATTCATTTTAAATGAATATTCTTAGAACTAATTAATCCTATGGCCAAGGTATGTCCTCAGTCCCACCTAAGATTTCCACCACCTCCCATAGTCTTGGATCTCTTTCCCTCTTACAGACTTAAAAGTCACTGTTCTGAACAATAGTGTACCCCCCTCAAGTGCTTCATAATCTACCTCCATTATTATGATGTTTGAGGTTTTTAATTAATTCTTTCAATTAGAGGATAGTGTGACCCTCTCAAACAGAATCAACAAGTCTTGTGGTTCAATTTGAGGGCTCAAAGATATGTGCTATTCAAGCCTATACTTCTAAGGTTTACCCTTGCAAGCTATGCAGTACTTGGACCATGTGGTGACATTCAACACAAGTAAATTGAGCACAGTATCTCTCCAGTCCTGAATCTTCTGCTAATTTTAGCCATCTTCCAATTCTTTTCAATTTACTTTTGTTTGGGAGTCACACTAGCTGAGTTTCAAGGCTTGCTTCTGAATCTGCATTCAGGGATCACTTCTGGCAATTTGTGGGAGACCATATATCATGCTGTGGATTGAACCTGTGTTGACCATGTGCAAAGCAAGTGACCTACCTACTCTACCTACTCTTCTACCACTTCATTCCCCTATCTGCCTGTCTGCTAATTCTAAAGGAAATGTTGGTGGAAAGGAAAATCACATATTGAAGCCCAGAGAGTAGCCCACCATCCTGCTAATTCTGTCTCTCTCTCTGACTCTCTCTCTCTTTCTCTCACTCGCTCACACACACACACACACACACACACACACACACTACATGGTAGACTATGAATCAGTAAAGAATTTCATTGTCTAGTCCCATCTATAAAAGAAGTTATAATCACTTCAAACTTCTCAAGATTTCATAGTCCACTCTAAGTATTTATTGAAGTTTTCTTACAAGCAGTACAGGTCCCATCTATGCATAATTTTTGGCTTCATGTGGTTAGAATAACATTTTTCTAGCTCTTAGAGTGATTTAAAATTGGAAGTTGCCATGACTACACTCTCACTCTCTTCCTCTCCTTTCACCAGTTCAGTTTTCCAAATAGCAATAATAATAACCTTCCAATATTGCTAAACATGTAGCATAGTTATAAGTGCCTGATTTTGTGATCCTAATAAAGATAGATTATGGTATAGAACAAAATTCAACAAATATATATTTGAATGTTTAATGTCAGGAATTCCTATAAATTCTTCACGTGCATGATCTATATAAGATAAATAAGATGTTTTTCCCATTCCTTTCTGTGAATCTGGATGGAGTGGGATACACATAAAAGTACTCGTGATTACAGAACTATGACTGGTAGGGTTTAATAGGATCTGGATACCCATTCATTCAAAGTCTCTGCTAGGAAAAGTTTTTGTGTGCTTAGACAAATGAGCCATTTAGCAAAGAATTACCATGAATGTCTCACTCTCCTCTATTCAGAATAATAAA
Organism: Crocidura indochinensis; assembly: GCA_004027635.1. Classification (NCBI taxonomy): domain Eukaryota; kingdom Metazoa; phylum Chordata; class Mammalia; order Eulipotyphla; family Soricidae; genus Crocidura; species Crocidura indochinensis. Next base: position 20,344 of record PVKC010007750.1, read on the forward strand.
TGCAGAAAGAGGGAAGAAAGAGAAGTTCTCAACATTTAAGAAGAAATTTAGTGCCAGAGAGATAATACAGTGGGTAGAGTGCTTGCCATGGTCGAACAGCCAAACCAGGTCCAATCCCTGGCCTAAAATATGATTTCCTGAGCACAGAACCAGGAATAAACAATGAGCTTAGTGACAAGAGTAAGTTCTGGGCACCTCCGGGTGTGATACCAAAATAAAAGTTATAGAAATTCATTCTCTTAAAATAAATCAAAAGGACTAGAATGATAGTACAATAGGGAGAGTATTTTACCTTACACAGAGATGATCTGAGTTCGATACCCTGCATCCTATCCAGTCACCAGAGCACCACCAGGAGTAATTCATGAGTTCAGAGCCAGGAGTAGCCCATAACTATCATAGATTGTAACCCTAAGATCAAAAATAAATATATATTGTTAATTAAATCATTTTATGTAGAGAACAAGAGGAGGGAGATAGTGAGGGTTATGTGTTTAAGAAAGAATTGGATTTCTCCAGAGAGAGACCAAAGGTGAGTTTTGCCATAAAGGAAAGACATTATACAATCAAGTTTCAAGATTTGGGTGAATCCCAGGATGAGGAATATTCTAGAAGTCCCTTCTTAAAAGGAGGAAAATCATCTTCTCTCTCAGGAGAGATGGTTTACATTCCCCACAGTTATTTTATTAGAGAGAAATAAGAGAGACAGACTTAAATGACCCTTCTCCCCTACCCTCATTCCCCAAAGCGAAAAACTAATCCTATGCCATTAACTTCAGTTATTTTGGGTTTGATTTGTGGTTTTGATCTTAATTCCACATCTGCTGGTGCTGAGGTCCTTCCCAGCAGTGCTAGAAGACTGTGATATTAATGATATTCACCTCTCATCTCACCTACAAGCTCAGAGTCAAATAATATTCAGTTCTGCTCTGATTTCCCTTTCATTAGCAGCGTTTCTGGGGTGGGAACCAGGGAGAGGGGAAAAGGGTAATTTCTTCTTCTTAGATTTTTATTGGTGTAGCAAGAATGATTCATTTTTCCTAATAGATGCCAATTTCTTTCTGTTGCAGAGGTTCACCAGATAGAGATGGAATTGTAAGTATTTAAATGACCATGTTTTCATAGGTTTTCACTTCCCTATTTGCTGTTTAAATTGCTTAAAATAATATTTCTTCCTCCCACCCTATAGGGGGGAAAATAGCTTACATTATTTTTTGAACTTTTCCCAGTTTTAATTTTTTTTCTGGAATAATGACACAGGACACATGCAGTCTTGGTCAAGTTAAACTTATTTATTGCATTCATCTATACCCCTGCCTTAGTGTAAACGAGCAAAACCATCATCCAGATCTGGGAGGTGGGAGCAGGAGGGTCAAAAGCCAGACCATCCCAGTAGGGGCAGCTACCGGCAATGGTTATTTCATTTCCAATTTAATGATATAAAAGCTCATTATGTGAGGATGCTTTTTCTCCAGCAGAGGCCACAAAGTCGTAATGGGTCTGAGATCCAATAAAATTGAAGGACGCTTTTCCCCTTTCTGAGCTGAGCTGCAGATACATTTTCGATATTAAATTCAAAAGTAGGGAATGGTCTTGAAACCACTTATGCCTGAATTTACAGCCTGAAGGAAGAAAATGGGCCCTCCGGGTTTACTTTAACAGTTACCCAGTCTCCTTGCTGGCCGTCAGATTTCTTGCCTTTTAAAGAAGTCCGATATGCCAGACTCAGATATACCCAGCGTTTATTTATGGGAGTTCGAACCAACTCTTAAAATGACTTCCTTCAAATCTAAATCAGATGTCTATTGAGAAGGTTCAAAGAAACAGCTGCTACTAGGAGGGAGGGAATAAAGTACTCATATTAGGCTCACTGGGCCAGAATGGGAACAAAAATAATCTGGAGGTTAAAAATATTTTTTAATCAGTCTTTATAATACCAAACCTAAATGGAGAAATTGCAGATATGACAAGAGCTTCCCCCCACCCACAAACTTGACTCAGGGCTCAGCTTTGGGGTGCCTTTTGCATTCATGTAGTTCTCACCATGAAATGTTAAGAAATTAGACGGAAATTGATCAGACATTGGGTAACACGATAATCAAGACTCTATTCAGCAGGGGAAAAAAAAGACCCAGAAGACTCAGCTTCTTCTCACCTTTTGCTTCTGGCTCAGAGCCCTCTCCTTAACTCTGTCTCAGGTACTCTCTGCTTCCATGTCCTCTCTTGGCTTCTGTCTCAATCCCCTCCCCAGTTCCTCTTGTCCCCCCCACCCCATTCTGATTGGCAAGACTCAGTACATCTGTGCTTTCTCTCCCTGCTCCCCCAGGCTGGATTCTCCTTTCTGCTTCTCTCCCTCTGCCACCCTCAAGCTTGTCCTTCTTCCTCAAAATCCTCTCTCCCCCTTGCTCATTGTCTGTGAGACTCGTTGCTACCTCAGTGTACCCTGCCCTTTTAGCAATCATTAGCTTTAATTTCTAGGAGGAAAATTCACACCACCACCACCCCTATTCACTCTCCACACACACATTCCTCGTCCATGATTGGGACAGCAGCTGGCATGTTGCAGAAACTCTGAACCTGCATGGTCTGAGGTCCTTAGCTAGTCTCCCATCCCCCCAATCGGGTCTTTGTGTCTGAGTTTCAAAGTGCTCATCTCTGGTGTCATCTTAAGTCACATGTCGTTGAGGACTGGAGTGATGGCACAGCGGTATGGTGTTTGCCTTACATGCGGCAAGCCTGTCAGGAGCAATTTCTGAGCTCAGAGCCAGGAGTAACTTCTGATCACCACCCAATGTGTCCCCAAAACAAAACAAAACAAACAAAAATATCACATCTCATTACTGAGAAGCAGTATCTCTATTATTTATCTGAAAGTGCATAAATATGGTGAACATTAGGGAAGAGAAATGATTTCTCTTTAATCATGCAGACCTGTTTGAAAAGGTTACACTCTGAAAAAAATACATGTCCATAGCAACAAAGTGGGTGCCTTTTGTAGATAATTGGAAATTACTACTTTGTGGCTTATCTTGCTATTGGACATGTCCTTCAAGGTTTGTCCATTCATTATAGCCAGCTGATTTTCATAACTACTTATCTTGACAGTGCCTATGGGCCAGCATGTCTGTTTGCATGGAGTCCTTGGAGAGTGTCCTTTCAACACAGACTGATTTCTTTCAGATAATGTACCCACAGATTCAGTGTATGTGGCTCTTTTCATTTCTAAATGTTCATCTTTAAAATGTCTGGAGTTTTAATGGACAGTTTCGTCAATGCAGTTCCACAAATTGTGAAGGTGCTTTGCCCATCTCTGATTTATAATCAACTTTTCTAGTTCCAAGGCCAGTTTTATGCAGGGGCAGTATCATAGCCAATGAGGTTTATCCAAGGTGTGATTATTGCTAATCAAATTCCCAAGGCCACACACTAGACTTAACAACACACTAGGCTTGACCTACTTAAGGTCACTTTCTTCACTTCCATACAGCCCATCTCTGCTGACAGTGCTCTGAGTGTTAGTCCATAGTCTGTGACAAGGATGCAGGCCTGCTGGTGGGTTTGCCTTGCTTTCCACTGACTGAATGACCCTATCCTTAGCAGAGTTGTCTCTCATGATGTCTGTGGTCTCAGGTGACAGTGTGTGATTGTATATTCTAACCCAGAGGCAAACTCATTTGTTCAGGATGCACTTTCAGATTACCATCCATGCAGAGAAAGGCAGGAATTTGGTAGGAAATGAGGGTCCCAGCCACTACTGGGAGCTGCTCCTCTCTGCTCCTCTGCAAAAGGTGTTCAGAAAAGGATTCCAATGTAAAGTTGTCACCTGTTCTTGTTATGGATGTTGACCCAAAGAAGATTTTTAACCCAGTGAAGTATAGTACAAGGAGACATTTCACACTCCAACTAGATATGTAACTATCCTGATTCAGTCACTTTAGTGTAGCCTGGTGTCTCTTCTCTTCTTGTAAATGAAGTACTGGCAGAATGGGATATGAATTTACCTAATCCCCAGTATCCATGAAGTGTCTTCTGCCTCCTACCTTCCTTCTTCCCATCCAGCCATGCTGGCCTGCTGAATAGAGTCTTGTTATGAGCCCCAATGTCTCCTCTTTACTGATGTAAACCTGCCAAGATGGGCAGGCCCTACAAATTTGGCCTAGAAATTGTTTCTTCTATGGTATGTTTGTTGATTCCATGTGATTCTTATGTGTCTCGAAGAACAAACAGATCCTTTAACAACTTTTTCTACATGAAAACAATCAATTCCAGCAGCCCAGCCCTCATGAACCACCCTACAATAGCAAAGCAGAGTGTGCGCGTGAAGGAGGAAAAAAAGTTTCGGTAAGGAACCAGATTTTAGTTTAAAATTTGCAAGGGGTTGTAGAAACAGTGAGTAAATTCCCAGTTTGAAGTGTGAGACAATAGGAGTAGACTTTTTTCTTGGCTGTTTCCAACTTGCTGGGGCCCCATTTTTTTATTCAACGGTATAGACTCTATACACTGATTGATAAATACACCTCTAAAGAGTTATCTCACATAAACTACATGGATTTCATTTGTTTTACAGTACAGGGATCAGATTTTTTTAAAGAATCTGATATCTACTTTTTAAAAGCTTTGGCTATAATAGATTTACCATAGTATAAACTGAATAGCCATGTGTTAGAATATTATATAAGTGACACCAAAATTCGAGAGAAACTTGTCCTATGGGTAACAATGTCTAGATCAACAGATATAGAATAAAAAAAAATAAACTTGTTTGGGCCCAACCTATAAAGCCACTATAGCTATGTTGTCCAACATAGTGGTTATGCATGGTTATTTAAAATGCACTTGTTGAATTGCCACATTTCAAGCAGTCTAGAACTACTTTGGCTAGTGACTGCCAAACTGAGTACTTCCATATCCATAGGATTCTATTATACAGTGCTGTTTAATTGGATTGTCTACAAAGATAGTCACGTTTACTCCCATGGTAACATTTTTTTAAGGACATACAACCTGAGACTTTAATATGTTTCTCCCAAGGAACACTGAGTGACCATGAGCTGAACTGGGAAAAAGAGGAGACTTCTAAGTAGAAATTGAAAACCTGAAAAGTTATTAATTGAATATAATTGTTACTAAATTTAATTTGGCCCACTACATTATCTGAGTAGGAGTTAATAAACATGACAAAAGTATCTAGAATATAATTTAACATTGTTGTGAGTCTCAGTGGCCTTTGAATAACTATTATATATTTGAGTTATAAAATATATTTCAGGAAAAGCAAAGATATAATACAGGAGGCATGGCATTTGCATTGCATGCAGGTGACCTGACTTTGATCCCTAGAACCCCATATTGTCTTCATAATCCCAACAGGAATAATCCTTGAGCAGAGAGTCAGGAGTAAGCCCAAATCAAGATAAATATAGATTTATTTAAAATGTTTCTGCCAGATTTTCAGAAAATAAAATAATAAAAGAATAATTCATTCTAACTGCAGGGAGAAAAATCTGTAAGTTGATGAATAGCCAATACAGCCAAATTTTTCAATATTTCTCCACTAGATTGTTTGGTTGTTCAATTTTCCAATGGGAAAAAAAATCAATGAAGCTATTACCTTCCCTATGACCATTGCATACTGTATTTTACTTAAGTGGTCAGACTAAGAGAATTATTACTTTCTTGAAGTTTGACCAGAAGAATTTCATCCAAGCTCAAAGCCTAACTTCAACTTGATGACTTGGTTGTGAAATCAAATAGCTTTCAAGACTTTCTTAACATGGATGAAGCCAAATTGTGCATTTCTCTACAAAATCTCTGTGTGCATGTGTTGTTTTGAATATCTGCCCCAAAGAATTTATTGTTATAATTTGTTGTTTCTGGTTGGCATTTCTATTTTGAATGCTCTTGTTTTTAACATAATTTTTTCATATGTTTTGCTTTCTTCTCAATCTTCTGCTGGTTTCCATGGAAACTGGTCAAAATCTAGACAATTCCAAAGCATTTTTTATCCTTAATGTTGTGTGTATGTATGTATGTATGTATATATATATATACATATATATATATGTTGTCAGGAGAGAGCAGTACATATACACTAGTAGTTTGTTCAGCTGAGCATATCTGCTATCTTAATTTCAAAGAGTTTTTTAAATTTCAAAGATTTTAATGACAGAGATGAGATTGTTATGGAAGCAAATTGCAGAACATGGAAAAAACCTGAATTCAGAAGTTTACTTTCACTTTAGTTTTTCGACAAAAAACTTTGTATTGGATAGGTTATTTAAAACTCAAAGGCATGGGCCCGGGAGATAGCATGGAGGTAAGGCGTTTGCCTTTCATGCAAAAGGTCATCGGTTCGAATCCCGGTGTCCCATATGGTCCCCCGTGCCTGCCAGGAGCAATTTCTGAGCATGGAGCCAGGAGTAACCCCTGAGCACTGCCGGGTGTGACCCAAAAACCAAAAAAAAAAAAAAAAAAACTCAAAGGCATATTAATAGAAATAAGTTGATGACAAAATTTACAAGTTTAGGTCTGAAAATCAAGTTAATTTAATTTCACATGATTAAAAATTAAGTTTGTATATTAAATTTATTTTATTTAGGACATACAACCTGAGTCTAATATGCTTTCCTAGAAGAATTTGAAGAATTTGTCAGTGAAAACATTAGTACCGGACAAATTTTGAAGAAAGTAAATTACTTAATGGACCATAGTCTCAACAGTATATTTATAGCTCAAACAGGTGCAGACTTGATTTAGCAGGTTTTTAAAGCAAACTTAGATGAAAGTAGAACAAATATCTCTGACACCCTAGTTCAATAATGGTAATTTTGTGGGAAAGGTAAAATGAAGGAGTCTGAATACATCATCTTTGTTAGAAGTAGAACCAAGAAATGGGGCATGAGCCTTCAGTTTCTAGGTCAGGTCTATGGAAGTGTGTCATAGTTCTTGTATGTCATAGTTCTTGTATGCCAAATCTCATAAATGATTATGTATAGGAAGAGAGATCGGGCTTTCATGACCTATTTCTTTTGATCACCCTTATTAATTTATTGCTAGTTCTTAGGATGCCCCGGGGACTATTTAGTAAGTATTAGTGATGATGGTTATCTCTAATTTGATTTTCAAGTGATACTACCTGCATACATAAAAGCGTCATTTCATACATATGTGTCAAATTGGGTGTCAATCGTTCACACTCTAGTTCAAGTGACCTTTATCTGTGGTTGCAAAATTAGAGATCCTGACCGCAAGCCTAATATGTCACTATGTTGTTCTGATATCTGTCATCGCTTAGTGACATACGTGACTCTATGTACCAAATGTAGGAATGTTGTTGAATAGTCTCCATTACCAACCTGATTTGTATTTTTTCCCTTTGCTCACAAAGAGTTGAAAATACTATCAATTTCTATTTAGATGGCCACTTATCCTTTCTCAAGCATTTATAGTCATGTATCATAGCAGTTCTAGGGTCTAAATGATAATCCTGAGCGAGAACTGCTGATATCCAGTTGTCTTGCAATAATGCGTTGGAGACAGAGGACAGATGGAGGGTAGAAATTTAAATCAATATTTTAATCATTTTATAGTTTAGACTGACTTCATCTGAATATCAATACCATTTTGAGTAGTTAGGGCTCAATTAGCTCATTTTCTTTATAATCTTTTTAGAGTTTCTTTATGTCTAATAACATTTTCTATATAGTCTTTTAAAAGGGTAGTAATAGGGCCAGAGTGATAGAAAAGCAGTGGGGCATTTGCCCTGTACATATGTCCAACAAAGGACAACAGACCCAGATTTGACTACAGGCATCCCCTATGATCCCCGGAGCCTACCAAGAATGACTTCTGAGAGAGCAGGGCCAGGAGTAAACTCTGGAGAGCCACCAGGTGTGACCCAAAAAAATAAAAATAAAATAAAAGGGTAAAAGTTGCTTCATGTTATAAAATAGCTAAAGATTATTTAGTGACTTAAATAAATACTGGTTCAATATTTTGGGATGTGCTTGTTGTACTAGATGTTAGTTGTGTTAGATGATATTAGTTGTACATGAGAGCAATGTTAAAGTTAACATGTTTCTATGATAGACACATAGATGGACACATGTTTCTATAGACAGACACAGACAGGCAGACAGACAGACAAACAGATAGATAGGTAAGTAGATAGATAGATAGATAGATAGATAGATAGATAGATAGATAGATAGATAGATAGATAGATAGATAGATAGATAGATAGAAGATAGATAGATAGATAGATAGATAGATAGATAGATAGATAGATAGATAGATAGATAGATAGATAGATAGATAGATAGATGACAGAGATATTCTCTGAAGTCATAGGGGATCAAATTATAATGTAGGTGTTGCTAATTATTTATCAGTAGAAAAATATGGATAGTTTATTGCTGATATCCCTATGCTTAGACGTACTGCAATCTATTGTGAGCTAAATTTGTAAGCTCTTTTTACACTGTGTCACGGAAGGTCAACTTACTGTTCAGTTCATCAGTGTGGTTGCTTATTAGACTGCTTTTAATTGTCTTTCCGGTGCTGGATTTTGATAGTTCTTACTAAATGCAGATAAGAGTTAAGTGTTGTTTGTTCCTTTTTATTTCATTCTAGTGTTTCTCTTCTAAATTTATTTTCAAATTTATTACAGAAGAAAAGCAACGGGGCACCAAATGGATTTTATGCCGAAATTGATTGGGAAAGATATGTGAGTATCAGAAGGTTGTTTTCTTTATTACATATTTTCACAGTTTAAAATTTAATTGAGGCATTTTTCTACTTATAATAAAATAGAAAATAATTGAAACACTTTCCATTCCATTA
>PVKC010007751.1:5607-29180 GCA_004027635.1 Crocidura indochinensis
AACACTGCTTGTCCTAATTTTTTGTGATGTGTGCCAATCTCTGGGGTGTGAGGTGGTACCTCATAGTTGTTTTGATTTGCATCTCCCTGATGATTAGTGATGTGGAACATTTTTACATGTGTCTTTTGGCCATTTGTATTTCTTCTTTGTCAAAGTGTCTGTCCATTTATTCTCTCCATTTTTTGATGGGATTAGATTTTTTTCTTGTAAAGTCTGTTAGTGCCTTGTATATTTTGGCGACTAGCCCCTTATCTGATGGGTATTGGGTTAATAGTTTCTCCCACTCAGTGAGGGGATCTTGTCTCCTGGGCACTATTTCTTTTGAGGTGCAGAAGCTTCTCAGTTTTAGATATTCCCATCTGTTAATCTCTGCTTTCACTTGCTTGGAGAGTGCAGTTTCCCCCTTGTATATGCCTGTAGTCTCAATGACCTGGAGTGCTTTACCTACTTGTTGTTCTATATATCTTATGGTTTCGGGTCTGATATCGAGGTCTTTCATCCATTTGGATTTTAACTTCATACATGATGTTACTGGGAGGTCTAAGATCAATTTTTTGCAAGTGACTAGCCAGTTGTGCCAACACCACTTGTTGAGGAGGCTTTCTTTGCTCCATTTAGAATTTCTTGCTCCTTTATCAAAAATTAGGTGATTGTATGTCTGGGGAATATTCTCTGAGTATTCAAGCCTATTCCACTGATCTAAGTAAGGTCCTGTCTTTATTTTAATACCATGCTGTTTTGATAACTATTACTTTGTAGTACAGTTTAAAGTTAGGGAAAGTAATTCCGCCCATATTCTTTTTCCCAATGATTGCTTTAGCTATTCTAGAGTGTTTATTGTTCCAAATGAATTTTAAAAGTGCCTGATCCACTTCTTTGAAGAATGTCACCAGTATCTTTAGAGGGATCACATTAAATCTGTACAATGCTTTGGGAAGTATTGCCATTTTAATGCTGTTAATCCTGCCAATCCATGATCAGGATATGTGCTTCCATTTCTGTGTGTCCTGCCTTATTTCTTGGAGCAGAGTTTTATAGTTTTCTTTGTATAGGTCCTTCACAGTTTTAGTCAAATTGATTCCAAGATATTTGAGTTTGTGTGGCACTAATGTGAATGGGATGATTTAAAGTCCATTTCTTCCTTATTACTATTGGTGTATAGAAAGGCCATTGGTTTTTGTATGTTAATTTTGTAGCCTGCCACCTTGCTATATGAGTCTATTGTTTCTAGAAGTTTTTTGGTAAAGACTTTAGGGTTTTCTAAGTAGAGTATCAGTCATCTGCAAACAGCGAGAGCTTGACTTCTTCCTTTCCTATCTGGATTCCCTTGATATCTTTTTTTGCCTAATCGCTATAGCAAGTACTTCCAGTGCTATGTTGAATAAGAGTGGTGAGAGAGGACAGCATTGTCTTGTGCCAGAATTTAGAGGAAAGGCTTTTAGTTTTTCTCCATTGAGAACAATATTTGCCTTTGGCTTGTGGTAAATGGCCCTAACTATATTGAGAAAGGTTCCTTCCATTCCCATCTTGCTGAGAGTTTTTTTTTTTTTGGTGCCACACCCAGTGACACTCAGGGGTTACTCCTGGCTATGCGCTCAGAAGTCGCTCCTGGCAGGCATGGGGGACCATATGGGAACCAAGGGATCGAACCGTGGTTCGTCCTAGGCAAGGCAGCAGGCACCTTACCTCCTGCGCCACCTCCTGGCTCCCATTGCTGAGAATTTTGATCAAGAATGGGTGTTGAACCTTATCAAATGCTTTCTCTGCGTCTATTTATATGACCACTTGATTTTTATTTTTCTTGTTATTGATTTTGTGTAGTATGTTGATAGATTTACATATGTTAAACCATCTTTGCATTCCTGGGATGAAACCTACTTGATCGTAGTGGATGATCTTCTTAATGAGGCATTGAATCCTATTTGCCAGGATTTTGCTGATAATGTTTGCATCTGCATTCATCAGGGATATTGGTCTATAATTTTCTTTTTTTTGTTGCGTCTCTGTCTGGTTTAGGTATCAAGGTGATGCTGGCTTCATAAAAGCTATTTGGAAGTGTTCCTGTTTTTTTGATTTCATGAAAGAGTCTTGCCAGGATTGGTAGTAGTTCCTCTTGAAAGGTTTGAAAGAATTCATTAGTAAATCCATCTGTGCCTGGACTTTTGTTTTGGGGCAGACATTTGATTACAGTCTTAATTTCCTCAATAGTGATGGGTGTGTTTTGATATGCTATGTCCTCTTCATTCAACCGTGGAAGATTACAAGAGTCCAAGAATTTATCTATTTCTACCAGGTTCTCATTTTTAGTGGCATAGGGTTTCTCAAAGTAGTTTCTGATTACCCTTTGAATCGCTACCATATCAGTAGTGCTCTCTCCTTTTTCATTCCTAATATGAGTTATCAAGTTTCTCTCTCTCATTCTCTCTCTCTCTCTTTCTTTGTTAGTTTTGATAGTGGTCTATCAATCTTGTTTATTTTTTCAAAGAACCAACTTTTGCTTTCGTTGATCTTTTGGATTGTTTTTTAGGTTTCTACTTCATTGATTTCTGCTCTCAGCTTTGTTATTTCCTTCTGCTTCCCTATTTTTGGGTCCTTTTGTTGAGCACTTTCTAATTCTATGAGCTGCATCATTAAGCTATTCAGGTATGCCCCTTCTTCTTTCCTGATGTGTGCTTGCAAAGCTATAAATTTTCCTCTCAGTACTGCTTTTGCTGTGTCCCATAGGTTCTGATAGTTTGTGTCTCCATTGTCATTTGTTTTCAGGAAGGTTTTGATTTCCTCTTTGATTTTATCTCGGACCCACTGGTTATTCAGTTTTAGGCTGTTTAACTTCCAGGTGTTAAAATTTTTCTTCTGTGTCCCTTTGTAGTTCACATATAATTTCAGGGCCTTGTGGTCAGCGAAGGTAGTCTGCAAAATTTCTATCCTCTTGATATTATGGAGGTATGTTTTATGTGTTCGCATGTAATCTATCCTGGAGAATGTCCCATGTACATTAGAGAAGAATGTATCCAGGCTTCTGGGGGTGGAGTGTCCTGTATATATTTACTAGGCCTCTTTCTTCCATTTCTCTTTTCAGGTCTATTATATTCTTGTTGGGTTTCAGTCTGGTTGACCTCTCAAGTGTTGACAATTTGTGTTGAGGTCTCCACAATTATTGTGGTTTTTTTGATATTATTTTTCAGATTTGTCAATAATTTTATTAAATATTTTGCTGACCCCTCATTTGGTGCATATATGTTTAGGGGAGTGATTTCTTCCTGCTGTACGTATCCCTTGATTAATACAGGATGTCCATCTTTGTCCCTTACAACTTTCCTATGTATAAAGTTTGCATCATCTGATATTAGTATGGCCTCTTTTTATGGGTGTTGTTTGCTTGGATGATTTTCCTCCAGCCTTTTATTTTGAGTCTATGTTTTTTTCTGACTATTCGGGTGCGTTTCTTGTAGGCAACAGAAGGTTGGATTGAGTTTTTTTGATCCATTTAGCCACTCTATGTCTCTTAACGGGTGCATTTAGTCCATTGACATTGAGAGAAAGAATTGTCCTGGGAGTTAGTGCCATCTTTATATCGAAGTTTGGTGTGTCTGTTGGTCAGTCTTGTCTTAAAGTAGGCTGTCAGTTTCTCTTTTAAGAATGTTTTTTTTTGGTTTTTGGGCCACACTCTATGACGCTCAGGGGTTACTCCTGGCTATTCGCTCAGAAGTCGTTCCTGGCAGGCACGGGGGACCATATGGGGAACCGGAGGATCGAACCGTGGTCCGTCCTAAGTTAGCGCAGGCACCTTATCTCTAGCGCCACCCCCGGCCCCCTTAAGAATGGTTTTGAGTCTGTAAAGTTTCTGAGCTGTTGTTTGTCTGTGAAACCATGTATTGTTCCTTCAAACCTGAAAGTGAGTTTTGCTAGGTGCAGTATTCTAGACAAAGCATTTATTTTATTGAGTTTTGTCACTATGTCCCACCACTGCCTTCTGGCCTTGAGTGTTTCCGGTGACAGGTTTGCAGTAAATCTCAAGGATGTTCCCTTTAATGTAATTTCTCTTATTGATCTTTCTGCTTTCAGAATTCTGTCTCTGTCTGTGGGATTCGTCATTGTGACTAGGATGTGTCTTGGGGTGTTTTTTCTGGGGACTCTTCTAGTTGGTACTCTTCGGGCATGCAGGATTTGATTGCATGTATTCTTTAGCACTGGTAGTTTCTCTTTAATGATGTTCTTGACCATTGATTCTTCCTGGAGATTTTCTTCCTGGGTCTCTGGGACTCCAATAAATCTTAAGTTGTTTCTGTTGAGCTTATCATAGACTTCTATTTTCATCTGTTCCCATTCTTTGAGTAATTTTTCCATTGTTTGATCATTTGCTTTAAGGCTTTTTTCCAATTTCTGCTGTATGGAATTGTTATTCATCTCATATTTCAGTGTAATAATTCTATCCTCAACTGCTGTTAACTCATGGGAAAGCTCAACCATGTTTTTCTTCAATTCATCTACTAAGTTTTTCAGACCTGTTATTTGACCTGAAATTTCAGTTTGGAGTTTACTGATTTCTATCTTCATAGTCTCTTGATTCTTATTAGTGTTATCTTCTATACTTTGAGTTCTTTGAACATCTTCCATATTTCGACTCTAAACTCCTTATCTGAGAGACTGACTAGATGGTTGACCATGTTCAAGTCATCAGAGTTGCCATCTTCATTCTCTATGTCTGGTGCTGGCCTGTGTTGTTTCCCCATTGTCACACTTGTATTGTGGGTTTTTCTACGTGTTGTGGTTGTATTCATTGGCTAAATTATGTGCGTGACCTCGGAGTTAAGCCAGCGGCAGCACTCCTCCTGCTCCTCTCTTTCTGGGCGTGTAAACTCACCTCCAGGGAAGGCTAGCCGTCTGAAGATGAGCCACACACAGGATGAAATCAGGCCGAGAATGCAGCACAGCACAGAAGACAGGCAGATAGGGGTGCTGGCATCTGAGTTCCAGCAGAGTTCATAAGAGTCATCTTTCAAGTCATAGGATCTGTTAACAGATAATTAGAGGGCTTCTAAGTGACAGGAGAAATTGGTAATGCATCTTGGGTGCATGGAAGAAATATCATATAAGGCTGCTTGGGTGTGTGAACTAGGGTGAAGTTACTGTGATATAGTTTAGATTAATGGCAGTATGTATTCTTCCTTTGTGGAATGTAAAGTAACTGCTTCTTAATATATATCAGAGTGGAACAAACATAAGGTTATGATGTCATGAAGCCACTATGATTTTAAAGGAAAAACAGAGTACTGGTGTGGGGGAGAAATGGACTGCGACTGAGAATAAGATATTCTCTTTGCTTTTGATATTACTCAAGTTTTCCCTTCTATTACACTTTTAAAAGAATAGAAGGGAAAGCTTATTATTTTCTTTGAAATATGTAAATTTGAGATAGGCCAAGGAATTTTAAAAGATATATAATGCTTTATTTAAAGAGAATGCTTATAATTGGAAGTACATATAAAATAACAAAAATTAAATTTCAATTCTTTTATAAATCTTACAGTTTATTTTTTGATTAAAGAATTTGTTACTATATCACCAGGCTTACAAGGTTGCTTATAATACAGTTGTTTCAGGCATTAAATATTTCACCATCAATTCCACCACCAGTGTGACCTTTCCTCATCAATGTCCCTAGATCCCCAGCCTGTTCCCTCACAGGCATAGATGAATTTAGTTTGCAATTGTTTATCATAATACAAAAGCAAATGAAGTTATCAAAACTTAGATCAATAAGTTAAATTTTGATCATTGTTATATCTCACAATGGTGTCAGCTAAAGTTACTATCTGATTTATTGGGATAGTTGGTGCTAATTGAGCCTTCTGTGTCATTGTTTAGGCTTAGTGGTCTTCAATTATCCCATCAGAGTTAATATAATCCTACTGTGCTAACAGTAGTATGAAATTTGGAGTTGTTGCACAGCTGTGTATGCTGCAGTGTGGGCCAGGAACCATAGTTGGAACGATTTGGTGGCTTGGTGGTTTGATGAGATTCAGTTGTAGAGGAAGGCTTTCTCTGTTGGAGGGTATTGGGTGTGTCTGTGGTCTGCTGTAACCTCAGACAGAAAGGGGAATCTGCCTGCCACCATTCCAAGAAGGCCCAGAGTTATCAGCTTTCAGCAGTCTATCTGGAAAGATTCAGTGGCATCATGCTCTTTCAGATATTAGTTATGGAGCTAGGCTGTTTCTTTTCTTTTTTTGGTTTTTGGGTCACACCCAGCAGTGCTCAGGGGTTACTCCTGGCTCTATGCTCAGAAATTGCTCCTGGCAGGCATGGGGGGCCATATGGGGCACCAGGATTCGAACCGATGACCTTTTGCATGAAAGGTAAACGCCTTACCTCCATGCTATCTCCCGGGCCCCTAGCTAGGCTCTTTCTATGCCATCAAGATGGCAGGCTTGGGTGAGGCTGCTGAGTTTGCTGGTGGGGAATATTTTGGGGTCTCTGAACACCCCTATTATGAGGCTAACCCCAGAGTTTTCAGCATGTAGATTGCCCCCATTTGGGAAGATTCAACTGCTCCTGGTTCTTTTTGAGATAATATAAATTCTTTGTTAAAATTATTTATATACTGCCATACTTTATTATTTTCCCAATGATTTAACAATTGTTTTTATACATTACTCATTACCTTTATATTAATATATATTACACATTACTTATGTTTGACTTTTGTTACATGACTCATTAAAAATCCTAATCTGAAAAATGTATGAAAGTTTCTATCAACTGCTTTGTTTTTGTAGTATTGATAAAAGATTTACTTCTTATATATAGTCACCCTAGTTTAAATTTGAATTCTTAAAAAAACTAAAATGCCTTGGAATTTTGTTTTCAAAAGAAATATACTTTAAAGTATATGCTTTAAAGTAAATTCAACTAGTAAATATTTAATTGTCTTGAAGATTGTACCTTTAAATTTACCCAATATGATTATTTCATGAGTAGATTAAATTCCAAATAATCAATTATTAATGTCTCTAAAATAACAAAGTTACTTAGATTAATAAAAGGATCAGAATGTTCAGTATTATCTATAGCTATATTTCTCTTAACATTATTCAACAAACAGAACATCTATCAAAATAATACAGGCAGTGTTGGAGCATTTGTCTTTAATAACAACCCTGTTTGATCCATAGCACTATATACAAGCCCCTGAGCACAGAGCCAGAAATGATCCTTAAGCACTTTTGGGTGTTACTGAGTGCCCCTCTTCCCAATTAAACCAAAACAAAAAATTTATTTCCTTTCCATCTCACTCTATCCTCACATTGACATTTCCTCATGTCTGTATATAAAATCCTAAACTTTGTAGGTTTTCCATCATGTTGGTAGTAATTCTTTTATTTTTTAAACATTATTTATTTATTGATTGATTAGTTGGTTTTTGGATCACACTCAGCAGTGCTCAGGGGTCACTCCTGGTTTCTGCACTCTGAAATTGCCCCTGGCAGGCTGGGGGATCAAATGGTATACCAGGAATTGAACTGGGTTCCTCCCAGTTCAGCCACATGCAAGGCAAATGACCTACTGCTATGCTATTTTTCCAGCCTGTTTATAATAATTCTTAAGCTGAGGCTCATGAATGGAGACCCATGAGTATGCTTCAGACTTGTGTGTACTTTAAGTTATATGAACAATTTTGAGGATTACATTTTGGTTGTACTTGGGGAGGGATTCTTATTGCTATGAATTTCTCAAAAATATCCCAATTTTAAAAAGCTAAGTATTCATGAACCACTAGGAATCCTTTTGGATTAGTTCTGACTTGGCATTGGGCCACTCCCACGTAAGGTATTGGGCATTTTTGTTGGGTGGTTTGCCTTAGCAAAGACTAGGTCAGACTTAGCAGCAGCTGAAAAGGTGATTCACAAGATTCACAAGAAATGAGTTTTGTGATTCTGTTTAGATTGTGGAGTTGCCTAAATGTTTCAGTACTTCCTGAGAATAAACAATGTAAAGCTACTGCATTCCTATGCCAGTTAAGTTCAACTTTACACTTTTAACTGAGTTTTCAGTAACAAAAACCAGGTCTGCCTCCTTTAGTTTTTTCTTGCTGTAACAGGTTAAAACTACCCTGTGATGAGGATAAACTTAGGGGGAGGTTGAAGAAGGAAATTTCCTAACCATTAGCTACTGGTGGCCACTTTAGATTTTCGTTGAAGCAGCTAAGCAGATTGGATAGATTCTTAATTTGTTCCATAGAATTGCTTCACCTGGAATGGCCTAATTTGATACTCAGCTTCTGAAAATTTTTAGAAAGGATTTGAGAATTATATATGTCTCAGATAGAAAGAAGAAAATGTCCAAATCAGAATGTGACTTTTTTCATGGGAGAAGGCAGGGTGCTATAGTGGAAATACACTAAACTGATAGTCCTAATCCATCCATCCATCCTATCCATCCATTATCCATCCATCCATCTATCCATCATCTATCCATCTATCAATCCATCTGTCCACCCATCCATCACTCACCCATCTATCCATTCATCCATTTGCCTGACAAATACTCATGGCTGACCAAGTGCTAAGCATTGAGCTAGCTGCTATGATTCAAGATGGACTAGCTGAAAAAGACACAGACTTCATGGCACTCTTACTCAAGTCAGACCAATATTTAAAAAAAAAAAAGTTCACAAAGTTTCTACATTGGAGTGTGCTTGGGCTTCATTCTGATTTAAAGAGAGAAAGGAAGTGTTTGGAAAGATAGTACAGGGGTTAAGGTGTATAATGTCAATCCCAGTATGATCCTGAGCACCAGAAGTTCTACCACTCCTGAGTACTACTTGGGAGATTCCCACATCCAAAGAAGGGGAAAAAAAAGAAAGGGATTGGCTAGATCTTAAAATACTTTAACATTGAAAAATGATGTGGCACTCTCATATCTGTTTATTTAGGTTAGATCATGAAGAAGTGATGGAGGTTGTAAAGTGTTCAAAAGCTTTTTTTCTTGTCTCTTCAATATGACCCCTTGTCAAAAACACAGAGTGCACATATCATTATTTAGTTTAATCTATTGATTAGCTAATGAAAATCATAAGTGCTGAAAATATATATATGGCATTGTGTGCACTCATAAAAGTGAGACCATGTCCTGGGTAGGTAATGAAGAAATGACTTTGAAACATTAACTTTTAAGCTGAAACTGGAAATTAGAGGTAAGGATAGGAGTGGTTTATTGTGAACCAAATGTTATAAAGTTCTTTTTACTTGTTATAAAGTCACCTTGAGCAAGTCTTCTAATTTCCGATCTGTAAAATTGTGTCAGAACCACCTAACAAGGCTGCAGCAAGGATGAGAAATTTCTTTATCAAAACAAAATGATTATGAATGTTCAGCTTCTGATATTTCACAGAGTAATGTTAGCTGCTTACAAGTAACAGACAATATTTTGCTAAGTTGTGTATGATAGACAGTTTTGGCAGGAGTCTAGATGAAACTCTACTTACCTCTTCACAGTCTTTTTGTATGGAGAAAAGAGAAAATCTTTCCTATTCTATCAACCACTGGACCTACAGGCTATGTCTATTCCAAATCTTCTGTGGACTCAGATAGATTTGGCATTTCTTCTAATGCTTTGTCTAGCTTCTAGAACTTTTTTCTTATTTAGGAGTCGACTGCCTCTTTCATTTTATCTTGTGATTACTCTGATTTAATGAGATTTAGCACATTAATTTATTGATGCATTTTGAAGCAAGTTTTGGAGCAGTACTCTGTGGTTAGATAAACAAGTATCCATTTATATTTTTTAATTCAGTAAATCCATATTTATGAAATTTATAGACTGATGAATCAGTCTGACATTTTGTGATAGCATCTCCATACAGAAATTATGTCTAACATTTATTTAAATCTATGTACCTGAAGACCACATGGTGCATAAATAGCCTATGAAATTAATCTGAATATTCTCCTTCTATTCTATTATCCCTTTATTGTCTCTTTTTAAAAGTTGGATAAACACATGCATGCAGAATTTCTAGATAAAGCTTGATTTTATATCTCTAATTCAACTTTCTAAGAGTTTATATAACACATCTCTTTCAATGCAAAGTGCATCTTCACATTAGTACTTCTTGATCCTATATTTGTTTATTAAAATTGAGTCAGAAAAAGAGAGTCTCTGCTTGAATTAATGAAAACAATTTAAGGAAAATATCCAAATTGGCACTCAGGACTCTTGAATCCTAATGTTGGCTTAATGTTAGCTACATGATATTTCAGAGTGATTTTAGTTGCTTGCATGTAACAGAAAACATGACAAGTAGCAACTTATATATAATATATGTATAATATATATAACATGAAAAGTAGTAGCTTATATATAATATAAATAATATACATATATATGTATATCCTAGCAAGAAAGTAGGAAAACTTGGCCATCTAGGACTAAGTTTCTGTCTTTCTCTTTCACAACCCTTAGCACCTTTATACTCATGGTTGTAGCTTTGTTAGAAGATGTTCATCTGCAGTTTTAGATACATGTACACAGGACAAGCAAGGAAAAAAGGTTCAACCACATCTTAGTTTACTGTGAAAGCAGAACATTGCCAAAAAACACTCCTAGCAGTTACCACTGTCAGAATTGTCCTGTAGCCACTCATAGCTTCAAGGAGGACTAGGTACACAATCGATTTCTTTCATCTTGTAGAGCAAGGGAAGAAGCCTTGGGAATACATCAATCCTAGACAATTTACATTCTTTTAGAGATCAATTTACTCATCTATAAACTGATATGGTTTGATCAGAATTTAAATGAACTCTGGGATTCCCTTTGATTCAAAATTTAAATTCTCAAACCCTAATCTACAATCACCTGGAGATTTTATTAAAATGAACTTCTTGTGATGGCACTGTTATACTTGAAAATCTGCATTTCCAACAGGCTGTCAGGCAGTCATAGTGCTACTGGACCACACTTGGCTTGCAAGCTTCATGGATTGTATGTTTTTAAGATCTTTATGCTTTTCCATCTTAAGGAAGAGATTACCTTTTAGAGATACTATTTACCAATAATTCCTGGGCTTGTTTCCAAAAAATATTAACACAAAAAGAGTTAGAAATAGTAGGCTTGAGAAGTTGCAACTGTCAGACTTGGGAAAGATATATAGAGGTCTCAAGGTAGGCAGGGAAATATACAGAATAGATATATAGTCAATGGGGAGAGACTATTGAGCAAAGGATTTAAAAATATGCACGTTTTCCTGAGTACTTAGTATAATTCATTTATGTAACTAATAAATTTACTATTCATTCCTTAGTAGCAATTTATATATAAAATAATTTCTGGCATGTTTCTTCATTTCCTCCCACCCTTCTTTCTGCTAATGTTGCAATGACAAGGATTTGCACACATCAAGGTTGTGGGTCATATACATTTAGTGCTGGTGCATCCTGGGACACCATAGCAAGTTGTATGGCTCACATACTCAACTATGGTGTTTTCCCAGCATGATGCTCCTAGAGTTGTGGTACTCATGTAGAATCTGACTGTATGCTACAGTGATCACACATGTGTATTTCCTGGTTGCAATTCCAGGTCCCAATAATATAGTGATTGCACCATTTAGCCACTGAGCTTGCATACACCTGGCTGCAATACAAATGGAAATTGAGTATGGTGCCAAGAAGCACAGAACTGTTAGGTACAAAGAGTAGATTTGTCAGGCCTTACTCAGTGCATGTGGCAGTAGTAGAAATAATACTCATATTTATCCTTGCAAGGCTGGTGCCTTAGTTTTTGAGTCATCTCTTGGCTATGGATGCAGCTATTTTTTAGTTGATTTGATTGAATTAAGATTACAACATAGTGAATAAAGACTACAAGAAAGAGAAGCCAGCTACTAAGGGTCCTGTTTACAGTTCTTATACTCCAGGAATTTCTTTGCCTTTTACACAATGACTCAACTTTTGATAAGTGAACCCTAACATTTGTGGTTTTGACCATCTGGAAACAACTCCAGATGTCTATGGCATTTAGAAATGTCTGCTGAGGAACATTATGAGTCCCAGGCACTCTGGGGCTGTGCCTAGGAGGAAGTCGATTAGCTCAAGGGAAAATCTGTCTGAGAACCAACACTGTACTTCTTAAAAATGCCTTGTTTTTTCTGATTCTAAATTTTACATGTCTTTATAACTTAAGATGTTGAAATGATGCATAAGGTTATATCTAATTACAATATTTTCTTATCATTATTTTTATAAGGAAAGAGTGTGTAGGTGTGGAAGGCTGGTAGGGTGGTGGGTGTTGAACCATACCCAGATGTGCTCAAGGATTATTCTGTATTCTAGAGAATCATATACAGTGTAAAATAAAAACCCAAAGGTTGTGAGACTGCCCCAGGCACCATGTAGCAGTGGAGAAATAATAGCAAGCCATTGAGGAAAAAATTCATTGGAGTCAGTCTGCTTTTTGCCTTTTGGCCTTTCTCATATGCTCCCTTTGTGCCTGCCCAAAGTCAAAACTGCTTTCTCATTATCCAGAACCAAATCCATCTGGGTTGGGAAAGGTCCTATAATCCAGGTGGGCTTTTACATACCAAAAGAAGAGGTTGGGGGGGGGAAGGAAATTGGGGGAACACTTTTGTTTAGGGCTATTAGCTAGTCTTATCTCACAATAGAGGGTCGTTGTGTTTGAACCAAGTCACAGCCAAAGTGGTAAAATGCAAGGTAAGTACCATACCTCATATACATATAGCCCACAAAGACCTTTTAATACTCAAAGGGCAGGATTAGCATTATTTCAGAATAAAGAGGGCATGCTTTCCAGGAAATAAGAGTAGGCCACCCTCAAGTTTCTATAGATATTTCCATGGTTATGATTTTCTCATTTGGTAATAGACTAGTGGATACTCACTATGTCACTCTTTGGTATTTGGGAAGCATTCATCAAGGTTGTTTGAATAATTCAAATGATAAAAATGTCATTATTTTATAAAAAAGCTATTGGGGGTTGAGGAAAAAAGCTATTTAGTGGGAAGCTAAGACTTCAGTAAAAATTAAAAATTAAGTTAATTTGAAATGTGGGGATAGGAGTGAGATGTTCCTCCCATATGCGCATGCACACGCGTGCGCGCACACACACACACACACTCACACACACACACACACACACCCTTCTAAAAATCAAACTGTAATTTGGTGATTTACTGAGGGCAAATATAAATAGTCCTCTATGAAATGGGGTCAGATCAAGGGATGTTAAGAATTAATTATTTTCTTGAATAATTAGACTTCTAACCAAACTTCATCTTGTCTCCCAAGAATTCTTGATGACCTTGCTCAGGTTCCCAAGCTCACATTCCCATCTTTAATTCACATCCCCACACTTGCTGTATATTGTGTGAGTCCACACCTTTTTCACACTCCCTGACCTACCCCATAACCTCACATAAGTGTTAAAAGCATGACACTCACCTCTGTATTTTTCACCTTTTCTGTTCTGCTGAGCTGCACACCTATCTAAATACTTATTATTGGATGCTTCTTTTGAGTGTCTCACAGGGGATCTCCTTTCTCTGCTTCCTCAACCTCTTCCCTGCCCCACTACACTAACTAGAAAAATTGCTCATGCAAGAACTTGAGAGATTTCTCTGGCACATCCATTACCACTCATACATATCTCATTCCCTATCTTTGAAGCATTTTCTTCCAAACATATTTCTAATTAACATAATTTTTCCATAGCTTTGATCACCATGACCCTAATTTTCAACATGCTACATAGTGCTTAGAATATTCAACAATTCCTTTAAAAATAGCTTATTGAATAATAATAGGTATTGAAGAGTGAAAATGTTTATAAATTTTAGTAGTACATGTTTCCACACCTCACCTAAAACCATAGAGTCAATATTTCTCTCCCACAGTTGATTGGATTCTTTGAGGGCACTCCCTCAGCCTTGGTACCTCATTTTTAAGGACTTCAACCATTTATCTTAATCCCTTTCTCCACCATAGCCTCCTTTAATTCATTTTCACCCAGTGGCTTGGGATGGCTTTCTCAAAATTAAAAACTGTCATACCCTCAGTTCAAAACTCCTAGGAAATTTGTGACAAAATGAAAAAGAAAAATTCCAACTTGGACTGTAAAGCTTATGTCTGTGTGGCTTATGTGACTACCAGATATCCAATGCATTTCAAGCAACTTTTCTTTACATTTTTATGTTCAGTTGTTACATGGTAGACATATTTCCTTGAATATTCGCTAGTGTTTTATATTTCAGGATAGGGAACAAATGAACAAATGGTGCTTCTTCTACAGAGAAAGTACCCTTCTACCTTCCCACTTTTGTCAGTTCCCAATAGACCCTAAACATTCTGAAGATAAATCCTGGACTCTTACTCTTATTAACAACTAGCCAACATCTAGTTTAATCTTGGGCAGAGAGCAGACATTGGCAAATTTCTGTTTAATGAGAGACTGTTCCAATTAATGTCAAACTTCCTCTATTTATAGAAAAAAAGAACAGAAAAGAGAAGTTGAATATGTTTTAAAAATTAAGGTCCAAATTAATGTTGGATGTTAATTATTTAGGCCATAATCAATCTTAATAGTTAAAATAATGGAATGTTCTATAGACTAAAGTAAATCACACTTTAAGTGGATGCTATAATAAGTTCTATTTTATCTACATTACAAAATTTCTAGATTTTTTTTGGTAAAACTTCCATAATGGATGACTTTATTAAAGCCACTATCTTTAATAGTATATTAAATATGAACATTTCTAAAGGATAAAAACCTACAATGTTGTAATGTATTTGTTAAAAAAAGTGACTTAGTTGTAATTATTAAAAAAGGCAAAAATCATATACCAATTGTGACCTTCAATGATAAACTTATACTTTATTGCTTTATTATAGTTTTTAAAGAAAAGAGGCAGCATGTTTATATATTATATTCCTATAATTTTTTCACTACATAACAATTTAAGTTCTTTTGTTTAATGAAAATGAAATGCTTTCTGAGTACTGTAAGTCTATGTTAAGATCATTCTTAGTTCTCTTTTAGCACATTGTCTTTGTGATTTATTTTTCAACATTGTTCATTATCTCTACTTTCTAATTTAGTTTTATACTTTATACTAATTATTTTCCTATCTGCTTTGTGTGGACAATTTTTTTCTCCCCAGTTATACTATAAACTTATAAGCAAGTTACTGTATTTTATTTATACTTCTACATATTTATATATTTCTACTTTATATTCAGAGCAAAGTTACATAGCTGTAGCAAAATCCCTAAAACTCTGGCTTTTCCTATGCTACTGCATGTCCAACATGGGCCAGCAGGGGGACTCTGACTGTATTCTCTTAGGGATTGATCTGTTTCTCACTTTTAAGCCTCTGCCTGCATGAGCTGCAACCAATTATATATGCATTTCATTGGCTAAAGCAAGTCTTATGGCAATGCCTAATTTTGAAATGTGTAGACAGTTGAAGCTTTACTATGTAAGTAGAAAGAAGTCAGAGATACTGACTGTGCTGCACTAATGATTTATGTTTGCTGCCTGCATGGTCCTGGTTTGTTACAGACTCATGGTAGATTCTCCTTGATTGAAGGAAATAACCTAGGCAGCTTGCTTGATTGAATTTTGAAAGCGCATGGGTTACCAGTTGAAAATGGTCAAGGCAATTACAGTACATATACAGCCTCCTGGTTTCAACTTCCTATACAAAATCTAGAAAACCCTACAGAATATTTCAAACTAAAAGATCCATGTGAGTACTTACTTATATAAACCAAATCGTTATGCACTGAATAATGAGTTGGTTTTGCACCCTGACCTAGTAAACATTCCTTTCAAAGATGTGAATGGCTAAAGATGCTGATATTTTCAGATTATATAAACCTGGAGTAGAGGAATAGAATTATGCTACAAAACTAGAATTATAGGCTAGAATAATGGGTTTACTCTAAGGGATTAATGTGTGATCTTTGGGTCTAAACACCAATTGCATAACCAACTACAGGATAACAGAGCTTTGATCAAGAGCATGTGTGAAAGATTTCTGGTACTTTCTGTTGACAGAAATTGCACTGTTGTTCACAAGTAAGATCGGCAACAACCAAATGAGTCAATAAAAAAATGATTGTTCCCATGGGAGCATAATCACCAGGAGGAGCTCAAGTACTCTGCTTAACTGTTATTCAGAGTTCAGTTTAGGTTTTCTTCTCAGTTATACTATCAATTTATAAACAAGTCCTTATATTTTATTTATACATTGTATCTTACTCAGGGAATAATAGTGTTACTGATGGAACAAGATAACTAACCTCAACCTAGAAAATTGATTATATTAGGGGATTATGGATCAGAAAATGCTGCTTGTGAATCATGACAAGGCTAATAATAGAAGAAGAAAAAATTGATTACAGAAAAGAGAATAAAATAAAATATAGGGACATAGATTTTTAAAAATGTGAATATGTTTTTGGTAGATGAGGTAGGTAACATGGTTACAATAGAGATAATTTCTATGCTTTGGTGTACAGTTACTATAAATCACAAACACCAAAGTCCCATAAATCCTCTACACTCTTCTAGTGTCACTTCTAATACAATACTTCCTTCACTACCCAGACCTCTAGCCCCACACATTGGTAATCTCAGTTCTGTAGGCCAAATTCAGGGGTTTATTATATGTTAGTGCTGTTTATTATTTTTCTTTCTTTATATACCATATCTGGGTAAAGTTGTCTGGTATTTGTCTTTATTTTGACTTATCTTGCTTAAACATAAAAACTTGTAGCTCCATCCTTCTTGCAGAAAATGATGTGATTTTATTTTTTTCTTAGAGTTACATTAGAAATAGAAATATTTAAATTATAATCAGGAAGAGAATCCTGTGAAACTTAACTTTCTTTTAAGTTGTAATATGGTGGAGAATCTTTGAATTCAAAGAACAAAGCAACTAAACTTTATTTTTTCATACTAAAAAAAACTTGCCCTTAATGTTATTTGAAGTTGCTATCAACAATGAGATTCTGAAATCTCTAAGACATGTTGATTTAAAAAAAAATTAGAGAAAGCAGTGAGTCTATTATTAATTTTAGTTCCTTTTTTATTTTTGGGGCCACACCCGTTTGATGCTCAGGGGTTACTCCTGGCTAAGCACTCAGAAATTGCCCCTGGGTTGGGGGGACCATATGGGATGCCGGGGGATCGAACCGCGGTCCTTCCTTGGCTAGTGCTTGCAAGGCAGACAGATACCTTACCTCTAGCGCCACCTCGCCAGCCCCTAATTTTAGTTCTTAATCCTTACTTCATTTACTATGAGGGGTTTTTAGAGCAATTGTCTTAGAATTATGTTTAAGATGAAATACTTTCTATTGAGTTTGAGCCTAAAATTACCTAATCATAAATATTTTCTTTAAAGTCCAAAGTCATTTATTACATAACACAGCATTTCAAAATAAAAAATTACATTTTTCTTAAGAATCAAAACGAATAATATCTTGATCACTTGAATTGATATTATTCTTAGATAAAGCATCAAGGAGGAGAGAAATAAGCAGTAGAGCAAATTATATATGTTTATTATAATAAAATTTTACTTAATACAAAATTAAAAAACTGTTCAACAAATCTTTAAAAAAATCTTTATGAAAATTTGATTCTTTATTTTTTCCAGACCCAGTATATTCAGGACTTATTCCTAGCTCTGCACTCAAGGGAACATTCTTGCTAGGCTTTGGAAAACCATAGGGTGCTGAAGATTGAATTGGACCAATAACATGCAAAACATGTACTCTATCCATTGTACCTTTTATTGTTCTAGTCCCTGGAAATTTAATTATTTCAAAATGCCATTTATTACATTAGTGGTTCTGGCATAAATTTATTACATAAAGTTAATACATTTAAAACTGCAACTTTGTAAAATTTTCACTGCTTACGTTCACTGGTTTTGTATTTAGGGATAAGAGAAAAATGGTTTTATGTATTTTTCTTCATTTTTCTTAATGCCTTACCTGTCTGTTCTATTTAACTTCAATAAAACCATGCGAATTACTCAAGTTGGCTAACTTTCCTTAGCCTTTTCTCTTATAATACTCTTGAAAAAGTCATGTAAATAAAACCCCTTGAGAAGAGAAGAGTAACTGGTGAATGGGCTCTACTTTGTTTAATATGTGATTTGTGGAAAAGAAAAGAAGTTCTTTCAAGTCTCTAATTTTGTACCTCCTAAGAACAGAAACCATAGAGGTGAGAGAAATCCCTGGGAAGAATTTTGATGTGGCCTGAGGGAAGTGCCAACTTAAAAAATTTTGATTAAACAGAGAGCATTGAGACCAGCTGTTCTTTGAAACCCACTCCCTATGCACTCCTTCCCACTTTGGTTTGGCATCATGCCTTCTGGGAATTTTCCTTAGCTTTGTACCTGACTCTTTGCTTCTCAAACAGAAATCACTCTGTTCTTACACCTATGATGTTCTCTGTTGATTTCAATTGTTTATTCAAGATTTACTATGGGTCCAAGTGGGAAACCATGCTGTTCATGTTTTGATTTTACAAAAGTAATTAAAAGGTAGAATTTTGGCTATTCCCTGTTTTCATCCTTAAGTTGTCATTCATACAAGAGAGGCATGTATATATAGCTCCCTGCCTTTTGGCTCCTGATTCTAGTACTCTTTATCCAGTGATTATAGAGTCTCTAAAGCCCTAGATGAGAGCATTTGTAATGCAATGAAGGACAATAATTAAGGGCAATAATGAAATCCTAAGAGAGTCTTACAGAAAAGAAATACATTTGTTGCTAAATTATGCAACTTCCCTAACAATCTCATCAATCTGTTAAAATCTTACAAAGAGCATTCTGGGATATCAAACTGAGTATATAATTCTATGTATGTTTACCTGTGCAGACTTTCACAGTGATTTGTAAAGGAAGTCAGAATTATAAATACCTTCATATTTTCCTATAAATTTATTTTTCTTTTCTTTTCTTTATTTATTTTTTGGTTTTTGGCAGCACTCAGGGGTTACTCCTGACTCTATGCTCAGAAATCGCCCTTGGCAGGCACTGGGACCACATGGGATGCCGGAATTCAAACCACCTTCCTTCTATATCAAGGCAAACACCTTACCTCCATGTTATCTCTCCAGTCCCATTCCCTATGAATTTTTGATTCACAATCTCTCTGAACTTTTTGTAAATATACCTTACAGTAAACTCTGAAAATATATTGTTTGAGTTTATAAAAAGTCTCATAAAAAGAAATATGGTAGCACATGAATATTCACTGGTGAAAATTAGCTTTATATAATTTTTACAGCATTCCAAGCCAGGTTAAGCACTCATGGCTACAGAGTTTCCCTTTTGCAGCTTTGCATCCAAGTATAAAGATACAAATATAAAGTTGATTTCCTCCCCTTATTTAGTAACTGACTACTTCTCTTGGTACTCATTTTCCCCAGATTAATTATTTCCTCATAACCTGTATGTTGAGGCAAGGTATTTCCTCCCCGTTTTTCATAATCGGAATGAAGCTGACTGGATTATGTAATGAAAATCTGTCCTCAAGAAAGGTATCTGGAAATGTGAGAAGCTGGGAAATAGGATTGAGAAGTAATTAGTATGTAGAGATAAAATGATATCAGAGAAATTTACAAATATTGGGGTTGAAAACTCAGTAAAATGATGATGTAGATGAAAGCACTCAGCAGTTATCAGTCAATACAAGAGTAGCGTAATAGGATGGTGTTAACTTGGACTATTTCATGGACATGTCATGATAGAAAATCATTAGCCACTTACCTCACGCTCTATTATTACATGAGCTGTGCTATTATACCTTTCTTCACCAGAAAAAGTGATCTTGGATATACCATAAATGACATTTTTGAAGAAATTTGTTTAGTTTCTTTTTGTAGTTCCAAAGATTGAATCAGGGTATCATACATTAGAAACGAAAGCTCTGTCTTTGAGCTACATCCTTGGTGCAATAAGAATATTTAAAATTGGGACCCGGGAGATAGCATGGAGGTAAGGCGTTTACCTTTGATGCAAAAGGTCATCGGTTCGAATCCCGGTGCCCCATATGGTCCCCCGTGCCTTCCAGGAGCAATTTCTGAGCATGGAGCCAGGAATAACCCCTGGGCACTGCCGGGTGTGACCCAAAACCAAAAAAAAAATATTTAAAATTGAATGTCATTATGAAACACTGAAGATCTGAAGATTATGAATTGCATTTATATAAACCACTGAGAAATTCTCCTCCACAACTACTCAGGATATCACTGAATTCTGTTATTCCATATTTCTCGCCCAATCATTTTCTATAACTGTGCTCTTCTCTTATAGGTTGCAAATTTTTAGGTTATCTGTCAATGTGACACTCAAGAGTTCAGGACTTCTTCACACCCACCCTGTTTCCTTTTATCCATCCCATTCTCAAATTGCACTGTCATGTTAAAAATCCATCAGGGAGTTCATGTTTCAGTCAAATTTGATAGCAAAGCAAAGTTATTCATGAGTTGCCAGGTTGTTTCTCTTTGACTTCATTTGCTTTTCAAAGGCCTTATAAAATAATAACATGCAAAATAGACAGTTAGGAATTTAATTTTACTTAGTGAAACAATGACCAAATTACTGTTTGGTTTAGAATTTTATATCATAACTTCAGTCAAGTACTGGAGTAAATAGCTGACACCTTCATACCCTTCACTCTAACCCTTACTCCTGCTTGAACTCTGTTGATCTTTTCTTGTGTAATTCTTCACTCAACATTCCTGTTGAACAGATATAATTATAACAGGCTTTGTTTTCCTCTTTACTTGAGCATTTTAAATGGGAGATTGGGTTCAGTGTCTGAGACAGTCAATATAACTGTGATGCTGCCTTGTTTATAGCCAACCCCAGTACTCTATAAGGTCCCCGTGTCCTAGCAGAAGTGATCCCTGAGTGCAAGAACCAGGAGTAAGCTCTGAGTACAGCTGGGTGTCCCCCAACCTCCACCAAAATCACACAAACTGTACAAAGAGAGACTTCTCATTTGTCTTTATTATTATACAAAACTTGTAGAGAACATAAAATTAGCCCTACCTAACCTCTTAACTTTATAGAATGAGGGGGCTGGCGAGAGAAAGGGAGGAGAAAGAGAGATATTTAACATCAAGAGAAAATGCAGCATTGGAAATAAACAATTAAGAGCTGATAGGATTCCCTAAAAAAGACCAAACTGCTCTGATGTGCTATCTTCTCACATCTCAAGATGGTTGTATTGTAAACCAGGCTTATGGTATATTGATTACATTATCTTTTATACCCTATAGTAAAACTATCATATTGATCATTATGTATCATTATATATGCTATATATGTTTGCTAAATAGAATTTTTAGCTTGGACAGCTTTATCTTCAAATACATTGTATTTAGATTTATATTTACAAATAATTTATTTGGGGGTTATTTATTTATATTTGTTTTCTTATTTTTGCTTTTTTGGCCATACCCAGTGATGCTCAGATATTGCTCCTGGATTGGGGGACCATATGGTACACTGGGGGATCAAACCGCAGTCAGTCCTAGGCTAGAGTGCACAAGGCAGACGCTTTACCACTTGTGTCACTGCTCCGGCCCCTTGGGATTATTTATTTAAAAAAAAAACCTGTCCTGGTGTTATTTTTCTTTTAAACCAGTAAATACTTATTGAACAGTCTATTAATGAAATCTTCCACAGGCTGTGGAAAGATGGGAATATCTGTCTTTGAAGAACATATTCTTTACTGGATAAATTTAGTGTGTAAATCAGAAACACCTATTTTTGTGGTACTCTTTAAGTTTTGCTATTTATTCAGATACGGATTAAAAGGGTATATAATTTTTACTTTAAGTGTGTAGGGGCTGGAGAGATGATACAAGATGTAAGGCACATGCCTTGCATGAGACTACCTCAGCACTGCCAGAAATTATCCTGAGTATTGAGTCATGTAATAAAAAAATATATTTAGGAGTGGTAGCACAGTGATGTGGCATTTACCTTACATGTGGCTGACCCAGGATGAACGTGGATTTGATCCCTGGCATCCCATAAGGTCCCCTGAGCCAGGAGCTATTTCTGAGCATAGAGCCAGGAGTAACCCCTGAGAGCCACTGGGTGTGGCCCAAAAAGCCCACCCCCAAATAGAAATATTTAATTCTATTTCCTATGATCAGGGATAAAAACATACATTGCTGATTAATGTTTTAATGTTGTGCATATTTATTTAAATTTGAAAAAATAGGTCAATATTTTTAAGTTTATAAATTTTATAGATTTATAAATTCTTTATAAATTCTCCTTCAGGTTTACATACACATGTACACACATTTGTGTTGGTCAGTGATTTTCAAATACATTTTCTCTCCTGAAGACTCAATGCTGTCTAAAATGATTGGAAGAGTAGTTTCCTTATTTTTCTCTTATGCCATGACTTTTCTTTATGCAATAGTAGCCTCAGAGTAGAAACTGAATGGATGGTTAAATATAAAAAAATTTAGCAGAGGGTATTAAAATTTTATAACTGATCAATTTACATAAATTTGATTAAATGCACATGTTTGATATCATACTGCTGGCTGGTTGCAGTATCTGTTATTGTATTTTCTGTTTTTTCCTTATTCAGCCCTTCTACTTAATTCATCTTTGAATTCTGCTGTGTCTTATAATGCAAACCATGATGATGATAAAATTACTTTATATCTACTAACATTCTATTGTAACTTTTTACTTTTGTGAGTTGCCTTTTCTCCATAACCTTTATTAAACTTGTAAAAATATTTGCATGGGGTGAAAAATATTGAGAAATGTGGTTCTCTTGACATTATGTTCAAGTTCCCAGCTACTCTTTAAGCAATTTATGAGAACCTTCTAGCAGAGAGCTTGGCGCAGGGCTTAGCACTTTGTCCTAGCCAAATTTGATTGCCAGAAGGAAGTTATAGGTCATAACATAATAGCTTCTGTGGAATTAGAATGAGACAGAAAAGATAGATTCATTCGTGAAAGGAAAAATGGTAGAATCATTTCACAAGTAAATCAATGTTATAAAATTCTAATTGTAAAAAACTTTAAATACATAGAGAATAAAAAATTTAAATTTTGTCCTACTATAATATCAGCTATATATAGTTAGCTTTATTTATTTTTAAGAAGTTATAAATAGAGTTAAATTTTAGATGATAGGGGTGTGTGAGAATAATGTAGGGCACAGTCAATTTGGGATAAGGGACTGAACATGAATGAGGTTATTTATTTATTTATTTTTCATATATTTTTTTCTTTATTAAAACATCTTGATTACATATATGGTTATGATTAGGTTTCAGTCAAATAAAGAACACCCCCTTCACCAGTGCAAGATTCCCACTACCAATGTCCCAAATCTCCCTCCCTCCCAACCCACCCCCTCCTGTACTCCAGACAGGCTGTCCAGTTCCCTCATTCATTCACCTGATTAGGGTAGTTCTCTGTGTAGTTATTTCTATAACTGCACTCACCACTCTTTGTGGTGAGCTTCATGAAGTGAGCTGGAAGTTCCAGCCCTTCTCTC
>PVKC010007752.1:0-29076 GCA_004027635.1 Crocidura indochinensis
TTTGGGTCACACCCGGCAGTGCTCAGGAGTTACTCCTGGCTCCATGCTCAGAAATTGCTCCTGGCAGGCACCGGGGACCATATGGGGCAGGAGTGACTTCTGAGCGCATAGCCAGTAGTAACCACTGAGCATCACCGGGCATGGCCCAAAAGAAAAAAAAAAAAAAAAGTCAAAAATCAACATGACTTATAATTTATGGACCAAAAAAACTAGGTCAAAGAATAATGAATCTCAGGAAGTTCCAGAGTCAGAAAAACATCCACCTCCCCGTTTTTTTGTATCCATGTCAGTTCAAGTTTGCCATCTGACCTTTCATTTGTAACAGTCAACCCAGTCTTATGTCATAATACATAGAAACCAATATATGCACAAATAATCGTGAAGGAAATGAGTCAACGGTCATAGACAGTTGTTCCCTTGTAAGAGCAAATACTATTAAGTTGTAGGAAATAAGAGAATCCTATCAGGGTAAGAAAAACGATGCTAGTAAGTTACCCTTACCCACCTCCACCCTGTAAATCTCCCCACCATAGACCTTTTTTAACTTTAAACGAATGTTTAATCCTCTTATAGAGCGTAATTACAAGAAAAAAAAACTTGGGATCAGAAATGCAGAACTGAAACCCAAAGCTTATCACACTGATAAGGAGACTTATACAGGAAGCAATAAATTACCAGTGCTTCCTGTTTTAAGCATTCTTATCTGTAGGACTCTATATTTTTTTTTTTACAACAGAATCTCACATTTAGGATACTTCCCCAAATAGATTCTTCTGATCTTCAGCTGTCAGCTGGAGTTGCTTCATAAATAGTTTGCCATGTGTACTCTGGAGGGCCGTTAACAATCTCAGTGCAAACAGAGCTTAGTGGAAACCCTTTCTTTTAGACTTGGGTGACAACCTGGATGGTGCTGAATCCAACCACAGAAATCCTAAGAGAATGCTGAATGCTATGTTCAGGGAACTGAATTCTTCTTAACAGAGAACTTGCAGCAAAAGCAGATGCATCTCCCCGTTTTTTAATATATGGGTCACACAAGGACCTACAATCTGTTACAGATCAGCTTTAAGAACAACTTTTGTCCAGTTGTTCATTTTGGCATCTAAAAAGAACACAAACACATACAACAACTTGGGTCCTGGGTTTAAAATAACTTTTCCAGAGGTTTTCATGGCCAACAAGTAGAGACAACAAAACTGATTATAAGGGAATGTGTTTGAAAAATTACATATGTAACTCAAGTTTAAATATATGGAGGGAAAAAAAAACCCTCACACATTAGTATAAAAGACGCCTAGCTGTAATCTTTATGATCTAGTATGTCAGGAATTCTACTGCCAGAATTACACAAGCTGGGACAATTTCAGAGAAAGAAAAAAAAAATCAATGTCTGTGTTTAAAGAACTAAAGAGAGAAATATTCAACTATGAAATAGGACTATGAAACATTGATCTTAGGCTTTGGGGGGATTGTTTTGTTTTGGGGCCATATCTTGCTCTGGAGCTACTCCTGAGACATTACTTCTCTCGGTACTCAGGGAACCATCTGGTGCCAGTTACCAAACCTGGACCTCCTGTAAGCAAAGCGAGCATTCCAATGGCACTATCTCCTCGGCCAATGGACGGAATTTTATGATGTGTACGTGTGTCCTGAACTATATGCCAATGCTTTTATGGTTCCCTATCAGTTCTGCCTCTGCTCATTAGCCCCGCCCCAGGTGGGGTAAGAAGTTTTGCCCTGGGCCCAGAGCAGTCACCCCAGCAGGTTTGGTTAACTACACCCTAAGAAGTACATAGTCAAAAACTCTTGTTATTGAGTTAAGGAGATAAAGAAGTAGAACAGGGTTAGGGCACTTGCCTTGCATGTGGCTGACCTGGGTTTGATTCCCTGGTATCAGATATGGTCACTTGCCTGCCAGGAGTTATCCCTGAGGGTAGAGCCTGGGATAAGCCCCGAGAACTGCTGCTGTGCGCCCCTACACTCCTAGTCCCCCAAGTGCTTGCTGCATGCTAACTCTATACAAGTCCCTTTTTATTTATTTTTTATAGTTTTTTGACTCATTGATTGATTGGCTGATTGGGTTTTTGGGTCACACTCAGTGGCACTCAGGGGTTACTCCTGGCTCTGCACTTCAAAATAGCTCCTGGAAGGCTGGGGAATCATCTGGGATGCTGGGAATCGAACCTGGTTCCTCCCAGGTTGGCTACATGCAAGGCAAATGCCCTATCACTGTGCTATCTCTCTGGTCCCACAAGTTCCTTTTTAGCTGATTGCCAAGTAGCTACTTTTTGCGTCTAATAGTACTACTCACAGCTCATCTACTCAGAGTGGCCCCTGTTTGATCTCCAAAACTATTCCCTGCAGTGTAGCCAGGAAATCTCTGTTAACACATTCAGACAGAAATGAACCCGTGGCCATATGGTGTGAGCCACATGGAGTCCTGTCCAAGCCAGGGTGTCTGTCACCTGCATATCCCCACTAGATTTTATTCTAGTAGCGATGACAACCAAGTTCAAACAAGACTACTTCACTTAATTAGGAAGTAATGGTCAGGGAAAAAAAACAATTGATAATTTGATGGTCAGTATCTATCATGAGATAAAGTTGCAAAACCACTTTAAATGAAAACCCAACAACAGAAGGATTCAAATAAAACTCCAAATAGTTCAATCCTTCAAGGGGAATCTCTCAAGAAGGTTCTGATGACCACAGCGGCTCTGAAGTGGTCCCATTATTAGAATGTTCTATCTCACTAAAGACATTCACACTACACAGAGGAGAATGGGGAGTCTTGAGAGGGAAAAATCTCCAACTGTAATTTGCGTTGGCTGGAAACACTCTCTACACTGGCTAATCCTGGGCAGTTTGCAGAAGAACTATAAAATTAATAGAAGGTCTGAAAAACCAGACTGATAAGTACAACTTAGAAATGGTTCATAGGAAGAGGAACAAGAGCTGACTTCACACAGGTCTTCAAACATATGTCGGGAAATAGCCCATAAAAGGTCAGTGAGTTGAATAAACAAACTGTGGTACATCCATACAAGGCAATATCATCCAATGACCAAGAAAAATGAGCCTTCAAGCCACAGAAAGACACGGATGACTCTGAAGTGCACTCTATAAAGGGAAAGAAGTCAGTCTGATAAATGCATGTAGTGCATGAACGCCAATTTTCTGACATTCTGGAGGAGGCGAAACCACAGACGTTGATCAAAGGAGCAGTGGTTGCCAGAGACTGGGGGCAGGAAATCTGACTAGGGATACACGGCAGATTTTAGGGCAGGCAAACTATTCTGCATTATGTCATGATAAATATGAGACATCAGGCATTTGCCAAGGCCCATAGAACTCTACAGTCCATCAGGCTGAGAATATAGTACAGCGGTTAAGGCACTTACCTTGCATGCTTCCCACCCAAGTTCAATCCCCAGCATTTCAAATGGTCCCTTAAACCCCAACCATGTGTGATATCTAAGTGCAGAGCACTACAAGGTGTGGGCCCAAAACAAACAAAAAGGAATTTACAACACAAAAAGGGCATCTTAATCATTACACACATATGGGGGGGAGGGGACTTTCTTGAGGGTGCTATCCTCAGTGGTACTCAAAGGTTTAATTTCTGGTTCTGCACTCAGAAATTACTCATGACAATGCTCAAGAGACCATACAGGATGCTGGGAATTAAACCCAAGTCAGCCCCATGCAAGGCAAAACCTTAGGCCTGTACTACCTCCACCACCCCATCCAAATCACTTTATGATTAGCTATCCCAGGCTAGAATCTCAATAGACCAGGAAGAATCTAAATATATTCCAAAGGCATGAAAAAAACCTCTCTGAAAGAGGGAGGAGGATAAAGGCTGAACTAACTTGGGAAATGAGACATAGTCAGTAAAACAAACCACACCTTAGCACTGGGCTCTAGTTGATAAAGTTGTTTTTGATAGGAGTGTGGATATTTGAATCTCCCACTGCTGATTCTGTATCACCTGACAAGTAAGCAAATGGCTGAGGGACTGTGGCAGCCAGGCTTCTGACCACTGGAATAGGAGACAGAACAAGAGAGGAAGTGGGAAGGATCCATGTCAAAATCAATTATTGTGAAGATACATCAGAATGACGTCGAATAAATCAATGAATAAATAAGAGAGCTAAAACACATTAGTCAGACACATTAGTCAAAGGAATGAGGTTCCAAATTTAAACCTTGGGACCATACAGCCCCAGAGTACCACCAAAAGTGGCCCTGCTGGCTTCCAGCGCTGTTGGGATTGGAGTATCACCACATCTTGGCCCAACCACTGAGTCTCCAGGCACGTACAGTCAGACCAAGTGCTCCTAAGAATGTTTCCTCAGCCCTAATTCTATAAATATCTAAGCAGTTTTCTCTCCAAGTGGTTTTCCAACACCTTTTCTATTGCCTGAACACCTAAAAATACTCCCAATTGCAAATTGCATTTGATGAATTAGTACTTTCATAGAAAAGTCAAAATGTCTTATGAAGGAAATTGATTCTATAATTAAATTTCAGCAAATAAATATATGTCCTATTTGAATCTCAGAAGTGTATTCAGGTTAATTAGCATTGTCTTATCATTTATGAAACATTTTATATTTATGGCTATCTCTTCTAAGAATTTCTGTTGAAACACTTTTCCTGGCTTATTTCCTCTTGTAGAAAACTTATAGTAATAGTGCCAAGGTTATGATTTTATGTTTTTTCTTCTGTACATTTAAATGCATTGTGTTCATTTTTTATTTGTTTAGAATTCTTGCTGTGCCTTACAGTATATTTATTGCATGCATTTAAATCTTTTAATAAAACAAAATTTATACCCCCAATTTGGAGATGGGTAGGACCATGTCCAGTGGTGCTCAGGGCTTCTCCCCACTCTGTGTTCAGGTTACCTCCAATAGCTTCTAGAGTCAGCCAAGCAAGAACCTTACCTCCTGTACTATCTCTGGGCCTACCCTCAAATATTATTATTATTATTATTTATTTATTTATTTATTTTGTGCTTGGGGCCATACCAGGTAGTGCTCAGGGCTTACAGCTCTATTCTCAGGATTAACTCCTGGCCTTGATTAGGAGACCATATCGGGGTTCCAAGGATTGAACCCAGGTTGGTTGTATGGAAGGCAAGCACTTTTCTATTGTATTATCACTCCAGTTCCACTTTATTTAAAATATTTTTGTGAAGCTATAGTTTTCATTGAAATATTTTTGATTGGTTTTTGGGTCACACCCGGCAGTGCTCAGGGGTTACTTCCGGCTCTATGCTCTGAAATCGCTCCTGGTAGACTCAGGGGACCATATGGGATGCCAGGATTTGAACCACCGTCCTTCTGCATGCAAGGCAAATGCCTTACCTCTATACCATCTCTCCAACCTATTTGAAATGTATTTAGAAAGGCATGAGGGGAGAGAAGGGAGAAGTGTGTATTCAATAGAGAACACGGGCTTTTCCAGAGTGAAACAGGCATGCAAAGAAACAGAAAGACAAGCAAAGGAAATAGTGTTCATAAGGAGAACATGGGCTTGCAGAGCAAAACCCTATCCTCAATTTTTTGTTTGTTTGTTTTTGTTTTAGGGCAACATCAGGATCATTCAGAGGTTATTCATGGCTCTGTGCTTAGATACTGCTCCTTACAGGCTCAAGGACCATAGGGATGCTGGAGTTCTAACCTAGATCAGCCATGCAAGGCAAATGCCCTACCTGCTCAGGTGCTATTGCTCCAGCTGTCTTGTCCTTAATTGGTAAAGGTAAAGGTAACAGCCCCTCACTTATCACTTCTAAAAATCAAAAGAATGAGTTTAAGTTAGCAATAAAGAAATTTCCTTAGGCCAAGGATGTGGCTCAGTGGTGAAGCACTTGCCTTGAGTCTGAGGTCTTGGTTCTATGCAAGAATCATAAAAGCTTTCACCCCATAACAGCTGAATGGACTGGTTATATGCTTTCCATTAGGAGATCTGAGTTTTCTCTCCAGCACCAGATGGTCCCCTAAGTACTGATCTGGTATAGTCTCTGGGCACTATCAGGGATAGCTTCAAAATATAAATCAATTTTGAAAGAATCGAAAAACTAGCAATCACTAGAAAAAGTTTCTGAGGTTTCCTTTTGTAATGTAATGACATAATAGTAATTTGGCTAAAGATCCTTACTAGCAAAGTACATAAATTATCAATATGAAATTTTAGAGATTTGCTTTTATTCCCAAACATTTAGGAGAAATAAATGTGAGAAAAGTAGACATACATATCAAGTACTTTTTCAACAATTGAGAAAAGGATTATAAATCAATCTAAAGTATGCTTTACATAATAAGCATCAAAAGCATGAAAGCTCCAGGTCCAGTATATCTGCTATTCTCAAATTTGTTCCATCAAACAAATAGCACCAAGTAGGCAGAAACCCACCCCACCACCATCACCCCAACAAAACACACACACACACACACACACACACACACACACACACACACACACACACACACACGAACCAATCCTGATCTGTCCAGGGCCTCCCAAGATATCACAGACCTCTGACACTTTTCCCTACTTGTGCCTGTTCCACATTGCGCCTTTTATGCAAGACAATCTCTCCCAGGCAGACACACATCAGTTTCAACTCTTACTTCCTTTTCTTTCACGGCCTGCCCTTATTACATCAGAAAACACTGACTGCCTCCTTTGTGAGTCACAAGGTAACCATCATCAAGAACAATAAATGACATGAAATGTCAAGGATGGACTTCCATCCAGGCAAAAGGACATGAGGAGTTTTACACTGAAATTGCTGGCAACCCTGTACGTCCATTAAAAGAGGCCAGAATGCCTTGCCACTTCTCTCAACAGCTATCATCATCTAGAGCAGTGGTTTCTCCATCAGAGCCCATAACGTGTCCCCTCTCTGCCCCTGTGGGTCTGTAAGATATTCCAGGGAGCCACATGTGAAAATCGCACCAACAGTGGACCACAGCGTAAGACTATGGGGCCAACCAGGAGGCCACAGTAAGGAAAAGGTTGAGAAAAACTGACCTGAAGTTTTTTCCCTCATCCAGTTCTCAAGAAAAGTTATTCTAGGAAGTTCCACATCTTTACTTCCTTTACAAGCTGAAACTTGAGAATGTAGGCTTTTTTTTTTTTTTTTTTTGAGAATGTAGGAATTCTTTAGGCCACTCAGTAGAGGCTCACTCACTCGTGGTTGCAGTTTGCAATAACTAACCATCTTAGATCTACAAACATTTGAGCCTCCCCACCTCTTTCTTTGTAACTGGCCAGAGCTTTCTTCAAACTTCCAGTTTCAATTATTCTCAATTCTAGCCTAACTGGAAATATTTGGGGCAGCTGTGCCCACCCAGTTGTCAGGTAATGTTACTAAGTAAACGCTGTCCTCTTGAATAGACTATGATTCTGCGCTACAGATGAAGGGGTGCTGACACATTTCACAATTCTGAGAACATCTGACCCCATGTCCAATCCTTCAGTCCCTTCAACAAACAGCATCAGATGAATCAGAGAGGCTCACTGCATTGCACATTTCAACTAGAGTGGACAGAAAGAGCCTGGTTCTGTTACGGACCCTCTGCTGTTGAAAAACACTTTTGGAAACATTTTTAGAAAGTAGAATAAATGTCAAATGATAGTCTGTAGGGTATTAAGAAAGCTGAAGTCCTATTTAAAATGTAATAGAAGACACAGATTTTGCACAGTTGGGGAGCTGGGGCTTGCTTTTGTTTGTTTGTTTGTTTTAATAGTAAAATGGTAAATATTTTTCTAACTATAAAACTGTTTGGACCTTAAATCTTTTCAGTTTAGTACTTAAAATAGGAAGCAAAAGAAGTGCTGTAATAATCAAACTTGTTTAGGGTGTGCTTTTTATGGCCTGGGTGGTCCTCACACAAGCTCATTCTCAATTTACAAGGGTAGAGAGTAAGGCAAGAAAAAGTCATGAATCTTTCCAATTGGTTCTACTCCCCAGACCAAGGTCACATTCTATAAGAGTAGCTGACAAGGGTCACCCAGGCAAAATGAACTCATTGAAATGAGATTTCTTTTTTTGTTCTTTTAGAAATTTATTTTAGGTTTTGGGTAACACATTACAAAGCTTAGGGGTCACTCCTAGCTCTGCATTCAAGAATCACTCCTGGTAGTGCTCAGGCAGAAACATATGGAATGCCAGAGATCAGACCCCCAGTCTAGGCATGAACAAACCGTGTGTCCTACCTGCTTACTATCACTCTAGCCTTCAAACGTAATTTCTTTAGCCAAATCTTCCCTGTGTTTTAAGAAAAGGCTATCTAATTAGCAATAACATACCCAAGACTAAAAAAATAAGAAATGCATAGAGGGACAATGCAGAAGAGGGAGTCGGGAATCGGCCTCTTTAGGAAAAGAGGTAGCCAAGAGACAGTTGTTGTTATTCAAAGAATTTTCTTCTCCTTGTCACCGATCTCTTCAAACCTCAGTGCAAAGATGATGCCCTGACCTAAATCAGTAAACTACAATTAACATCAGAGGCACTCCATTAGTAGCACAAAAGTTGATGAGCTACTGTTGGAAGCAGAGAAATAAATCTTGTCAAAACAAAGCAAAGTTTCTGTCAATCTTGGAGAGAAACAGTTGTGGAGGGAGAGGGTGCAGAGCTGAAGAAGCAGCCAGGATTTCCGACAGGATGGATGTGGTTTGGATTCCTGAGGAATGAAATGGCTGGAGGTACCTCACACTTCAGCCAGTGCATTGTTTGTGGTGGATGGGTTTTCTAAAGCCCTCCTGCCCTAGATTCACAACTCAACTGTTGATAAACAAGCTTTCCATTCAGGGTGAGTTGTGTGCAGGCTTCCTCAGCTTTCTGAACGGTGATTCTACACTGAAAAGACTCAAAAAAGATAAAAATACACGCAAATGTCCCAGGCAGAAGGGCAAAGACAGCTGCTGCAGTCATTCAGGAAGGACTAAACCATCTGAAATAGAGGAGGTAGAATGGCAGGTTTACTGGAACTGAACCATCTCACATTCACACAGCTTGCTGGGACCTTTTAAATGTATTGATTCTTTTGCATTGCAAATGGATGCTCGGAAGGCTGAAAATCTTCTCTGAGCTCTTCGGAGCTATCAACTTTCTGCTCCCATGCCTTCTACCTTTCACCATCCTTTGCAAAAAGTATTTTTTTCAAAACCTGAAGAACTAAGAGAGCTACAATGTAGGAGTAAAGACAAATCCCTCTTGTGTTGGTGTGGTGTGGCAGAATGGGACAGAGTACATGGAAAAGACATCTATTCATTTTAAATGCACCTAAAAGTAGCAAATAAACCAGCTCAGACTGGGTGGCATGGGATTTGGTTTGTGCCTGATAATGCAAAGTCGCTTTCAAGAGCCCATACGATAATGTGGTCTGGTGGGAAAGTGGGCTTTGAAGACACAATAGCATTCCTCTGGCGAGTTTCAGGCTGGAGGCTAAAAGCACCAGCCATTCATTTTTCCATCTTGAGGCACATTCCTTCCTCAGTTCAAAGGCCCCAGAAACAACAAGCCAGCACACTTTCCCAAAGGTTGTCCCTTGCAGGAACTTGTGAGAGGCCAAAGGCAGGGGTGGCAAAATAATTTTAGAGTCCTCATTGGAGGAAATGTTTGTTTATTATTATTGGTTTGTAGTCTCCACTCCTACTTGCAAACCTTATGCACGCAAACAAGTTTAGGCAAAAATCAAAGTTTTCATTATAATCACAATGACAGCCAGCAATGAAAGGAATCTATTTTCAGAAAATGTAATCAACATCATTCTTAAAAACACATAAAAAAAATCTGATATTTCTACTCCTTCATTATTGGGTCTGATACCCTTGAAGCATTTTAGATTCTGATAATAAGACAACATGAGGTAATTTGGGCAAAAGGACTTTTTTTTTTTTTTTTTTTGCCCCAGTTACATTATCTTTGCTGCCCAGTCAGCACTGACTCCTCACTTTCCCAAATCCATATTGTGCTCCAGTAGGAAATCCCCTTTCAAAACATTGAAAAGTCTATCACTCCTGCCACACTCCCTCTTCCCTTCTTGCCACAAGAGGTGGAGAAACATCCTGAGCCAAGGTCTCATTGGGGCCAGTCCAGGGAATGTAGAACTATATTGTTTTGGTTCATCTTGGAAGACCAGCAGCAGTAGTATAAATATTTTCACGACCTCCAATGACATAAGATATACAACAGCCAGAGAGTACAAAGGATAAGGCCTTGCATCTGCCAACCCCGGCTTTATTCCTGACACTGTATATGGTCTCCCAAACACTGACTGACGACAGAAATGATTACTAAGCACAGAGCCAGGACTAAGCTCTGAGCACTGCCAGATATAGTCTCAACATACTCTCACAGTTCTAGTACTAGACATTGCAGTGTTTGTCATAATTGTGTTTTCTTAAATTTGAGCTTACAACCTTCAATTTACTCAATAAAAATCTATCCAAGTACTGTCTCCTTTCTCCCCATCATATCTACCCACATCCCAACCTCTTCTCAGCAGACCTCAGACCTATTAACAATAGGTTTTACCACTTTAATTTACCATTTTGTTGTCTGTTCATCAGTTCTGTTACATGTGTGCTCTACCTAAGTAAATTCTATCTCCTTCCATTGCACACATAAGTGAAATTATCCAATACTGGTCATTTCCCTTCTGATTGATTTCATTGTACACAATTCCCACAGGTTTCGGCTTTGTTCCAAATGGCCACATTTCCTCATTTTTATTGCTGAATAGTTTCGTTAGTATAAATATACCACCTCTTCATTATCCTATCAACTCTTCAGGGGTACTTCAGTTGCATTGGCTGTTGTAAATAGTGTTGTAATCAACACTGGGGTGAGTATAACTTTCTGTGTTAACATTTCTGTGTTTTTCTGATAGATAGGTCCCCACAGGTGAGATTGCTAGACCACAGGATAGTTTTATCTTTAGCATCTTGGGGACATGTCATGGTATTTTCCAAAATGGATGCACCAATTTATATACACAAACAGTACAAGAGAGTTTCCTTTTCTTCGTGCTCTCTAGACCACTGGCTGGTACTGCTGCGTTTGATGTATAACATTCTCACAGGTATAAAATAGCATGCAGTGATCTTCATTTGCACCCCCCCTGCCCCGGTACTGCAAGATCAAAGATGAGCTTTTCTTTTTTTTCATATGACCAAGAAAAAGCATGAGCTCTTTCTGGAAAATGATGCCAACTTAAGAACAGCGTTTGCACCTGGCATAAGGAACATGCGCTATGAAATATATAAAAACAAAAATATTGTTTTGGGGGTGGAAAGATAGTACAGTAATGAAGGCACTCTTCTTCCTTGCAGTCAACCTGGGTTCAACTCTCAGCATCATGCATGGTCCCTGGAGCACCACCTGAGCACAAAGCCAGATGCAAGTTGAAAGTACAGCAAGGTCCAACTCCAAAATAACAACAGCAAAAAATATTTGTTTTTCCTTCACAGGCTGAATGACAGAGCTACATTATTTCAGTTTTTTCAAGTTTTTCTAGCACCCTACACCAAATGCCTCCCTGTTATTTAACTACTTTTTTCCATACCACACTTTTCTATAACAATTCCCTGTTTACTCTATCTCTGATGAGCATCAGAAGGAATGGGAAATTCCTTTAATCTCTAGTGACTGGCTGCCAGGCATTTAATGAAGACTTGAGAGAACATGTTTTCTGAGAATTTAAGAGGAAACCATCTTTGTATGAAGAAAATCATTGCTATTTAACCCCAAGCTAGAACATCATTATAAACATCTAACTACAATTTTATTCTAAATACTCAACATGCATTCGACGTTTAAGGATGAATAAATATTTTCATATAAATATATCAAACATAAATCGGGCTGGCTATGCACATGGAATGCTCTTTGATCCCCAATACCCTGTATTATGGTCCCCTGAGCATGTCAGGAGTGATTCCTGAATGCAGAGTAAGACCTAAGGGAAACAAAGAGAAAAAAAATGACATAAATAACCAGATTTACAAATGCAGTCTACTCTGTGTAAATGAGAAAAAAGTAGATTCTTCTATCAAAGAGTAGTATCACTTTTTCTACTTTAAAAGGGTATGGTAATAGTATTATGACTTGCTCCAAGTAAGTGATTTAAGAGGCTTGATTTAGTACT
This sequence comes from Crocidura indochinensis, assembly GCA_004027635.1. Taxonomy (NCBI): domain Eukaryota; kingdom Metazoa; phylum Chordata; class Mammalia; order Eulipotyphla; family Soricidae; genus Crocidura; species Crocidura indochinensis. The sequence continues at coordinate 12,165 of PVKC010007752.1, forward strand.
TGTGTCTGCTTGCCCTTTCTTGCCACTGAAGCTTTTCCAATACCAGATGAAGTTCAGGTTAACCTTTGAGAGAGAAGGGCTATCTGGTTTGGTCAAGAACACGCACCAATGGATACCTAGAGGGAGGCCACCCAGATGCACCAGTTCCCAGCCAACCTTCAGTTCTATTTCAATATGCCTTAATCCAGGTGAACCAAGCAGAAGAACCACCTTACTGAACCCAGTCCAAATCACCAACCCGGAGAACTGCCATCTAACATATTTCAGCAATGTCCCAAAGCAACCTGTTCTGCGATGGTTTGTTACACATCAACTAGATAACATGCTATATTAAATTCCTTAACAGATTTTTCCCTTAAGACCTTTCATGTTGAAGGTCATGTTACTCTAGATGACCTAGACAAACCACATTACTCTAAGTGATCTAAAGGAAAACTGAGGTTGGAGGAATAGTGCAGTGGTTTAGAAGAGGAAAGCAAGGTCACAGGTCCCAATACCCAGTGTCCCTAAAGGGCTGATTGAGATCTTGGTAACCCAGCTTTTGGAATGCTATCCAAGCACCCCTGGTACAGCCAGCAAGTTCTGACTGCACTACATTCAGGTATATGTGAACTTCACCAAAACTAAAAACAAGGGGCCCGGGAGATAGCATGGAGGTAAGGCGTTTGTCTTTCATGCAAAAGGCCATCGGTTCGAATCCCAGTGCCCCATATGGTCCCCCCCGTGCCTGCCAGGAGCAATTTCTGAGCATAGAGCCAGGAGTAACCCCTGAGCACTGCCGGGTGTGACCCTAAAAACAAACAAAAAAAAACTAAAAACTAAAAACAAACAAAAAAATAGGGAATGACCTCATGAACCTCAGAACCAATACGGATGCCATAGTGCTACAGACAGAAAGTATGAACCCTGGTTAAGCAAATGTTTGAGGACTGTAGAAATCCACAATGGATGTCAGACACATCCTAACTTGCTTGCCTTGATTAAGAGTGCGATTTCTGGTGAGCATGTGTGCAAATACTGCCACTAAAGAAGGCCAATCACAGTGAGCAACTGAGTATAGGAGCACCACAATATGGTGTTTATGTCCCAGGTAGCACCTCTGCTAAAAAGGCTTTTCAGGTTCAGAGAGATAGTATAGTAGATAAGGTATGCATGCAGTGGACCTGGATTCAATCTCCAGCCTCCCATATGGCTCCCTGAGCTCTTCCAAGAGTGATCCCTGAGCACAGCTGGGTATGGCCAGAAAAAAACAACAAAGCAAAGGAGCTGACACATAGGGTGTTTGCCTTGTGGGTACCCAACTGAGGTTTCATCCCAGCAGCCTATATGGTCCCCCACACTGCCAGGAGTAATACCTGAATGTAGAAACAGGAGTAACCCCTGAGCATTGCTGGGTGTGCCTCCAAAACCAAAGTAAAGAAATAACTTTTAAAAATGCTTTCCCTCCTGGGGCCAGAGTCCCCAGGATTTGATCCCCAGAACCTTGTGTGATTCCTCTGATCCCCTCCAAGAGTAAGCTCCAAGAAAGGTCAGGTTTGGCTAATCCCCCACCTTCCAAATGCTTTCCTTCCACTAGATTAACCTGAGGATTCAAAGGGACCTGGAAAGTAGCAAGTACTTTTCTTTTTTCCCTTCCAATAAAGAAGCACCATCTCTATTGTTAAGAGTCACTGTCTTTCTTCTGTGTTCTTTAGTGCAGAAATTGGAGATTCAAGCACATTATTCCATGGAAGTTCTGAGTAGGTGGGCATTGAACCCAGTTTATATTACCAAGCTTCAAAACTTTAAGCAGCAAACATATATGAAAAGGATCCTGGGGCCCGGGAGATAGCATGGAGGTAAGGCGATTGCCTTTCATGCAAAAGGTCATCAGTTTGAATCCCGGTGCCCCATATGGTCCCCCGTGCCTGCCAGGAGCAATTTCTGAGCATGGAGCCAGAAGTAACCCCTGAGCACTGCCGGGTGTGACCCAAAAACCAAAAAAAAGTTTAAAAAAAAAAAAAAAGAAAAGGATCCTTCATGGAACCATCTGACTAGAAAAACTAGGGAACAAGAGAGAAAAGGGGACTCTCTCTCACATATAACTCACAGCTCACAAACAATAAAAACCAATGAAATTTAGAGTCTCTAGATATTGTCTGTAACCGACCTCCAATTGAAAATTAAAGTCAAAACCAAATGTGAATAGGCCCAGCAAAGGATCAATATTACTTTAAAACAAAAGGTTTTTATTTCATATTTCTGTAAGAAATTACTATAAACTGAAAAGCAAACAGAGACGGCATGTGAATGTTCAAGAGAGAGCAATTGCAAATCTCAAAGGAGATCATACTTTCAGCCAAATGCTAGCACAGGAACCAGAGTTCAGTGGGTTAGACCCTTTTATTACTAAAAATAAAACCACCCACCCAACAGGGGCTAAAAAAAAGAGTCCCTGAATAATTCAACTGCTAAGCCAAAAAGACTTGAAGTGAAAGAAAAAGAGATTCTTTTGCGGCGCCTCTCTTCCCTATTTCCTTCTGAACATGTGCCCAATCTACAACAAATAGGCATCAAGCTCAATTCCTTTAACCCCGGATCTCTCTCTTCACTGCTTCCCTTGGATGAAGAGTCCAAGGATCTCATTTTCTGGCTTCTTGCTAATATCCTCTTTCTACCCCAAATAACTAAACATGGATCACTCTTCCCACGGAGAGTCCCAACAGATCTAGAAACTAAAGCGGCTGTGTCCTGAGTGAGGATCATGCTTACAATGATCAAGGAGAGCATATAACCATAGGAGTGCTGAGTACCTTTGCTCTATTTTGTATAAAAAATGCTGATGAACATGGACAACACATTCTCAGTCTTCATCCCCAATAGTCCCATTTTTCTTCCCAGTGATCCCACCGCATCCTCTTTCTATAACATCTCAGCACTATTCACTGAGGACAAAGAGAGTGTGAGGACTAAAAGAAACCTAGGTTTTACTTGCTTAGTCAATGGCACCTAATGTCTCTAGTTGAGAAAGTGTGGCCTTTAATGGTACACTACAAAGTCTACTGTTTTCCTGGATTATCCTTTAACACTCAAGGGCAAGTATTTTTATTATTATCCTACAGAGACTCAATTTCCAGATAAATAGGAAATTGTCCTTGAAACTTCTTTTAACTCCTCAAAATAAAACTTTTGCCTCTTTTATTTAGCTTGTATCTTTCCTAAGGTTTTTGGGCCACACCCAGCGGTGCTCAGGGAATACTCCTGGCTGTCTGCTCAGAAATAGCTCCTGGCAGGCACGGAGGACTATATGGGATACCGGGATTCGAACCAACCACCTTTGGTCCTGGATCAGCTGCTTGCAAGGCAAATGCCAATGTGCTATCTCTCTGGGCCCTAAGGTTAACATTCTTAAAAGACAACTTGTGTTTTAAAATTGTGCAAAAGAAAACTTGTTGGCCACGTTATGTCTAAAGATAAATTACCTAAAGATAACCCCCACCACCACCAAGTCTCTGTTGGTTTCAAAAAATATATAATGTAACTATGAACATCTCAAGATTAAATTATACCATTTAGGGGCAAGAGCAATAGCACAGCAATAAGGTTTTTGCCTTGTACACGGCCGACCTGGGCAGACCAGAGACAGACCTGGGTTCGATTCCTGGCATCCCATATGGCCCCATGAGCCTGCCAGGAGCGATTTCTGAGTGCAAAGCCAGGAGTAACCTGAGTGCCACCAAGTGTGACCCAAAAACCAAACCAAAACAAAACAAGAAAAAGATTAAATGATACCATTCAGCAACATGACCTAAATATGTGCGGAAGATCAGAGAACTGGTACCAAAGTTGTTTTGTTTTGTTTTTCAAGTTGATAGAAAAAAAAAAAAAAGGTAGGGGAAAGCAAGTTTATCTATTACACTTGGATTTCACTGGAATCTCCTTCCATCTAACCAACGAGCATCTAATATATCCAGGCTGTACTAAAAAGGCCAGGCAAGGTGATGTAGCATGTAACACAAGGGAGGGAAAAACAAAGAAAAAACACAGCCTGCAATGACCAAAAAGAAACAATGGGTGCCACTCAGCTCCTACCATAGATCACTCAGTACAGACAATCTAATCATAGCAAGTTTCTCTGCTTGCAGACAAATCCAACTCCAACAATATTCAACCCACACAATCAGTTTAACAGACATTAGTGATGAAAACGCAGAGAACTGGTAACAAAAAGCAGCCTCTCAACATAAATACAGCCTTCCAAACAGTCCTATTTTTCAAAGACCACTGACTCAATGAAGACACACAAATACCATTTATTCAAACACATCTATTTCAACAGATGATAGCAGAGCCTGCAGCAGCAAGAATATCATGAAAATGGAAAATGCTCTTCTCCCCATTGATGTCATTACCTAATCTTTATCGAATCCATCTTCCCGCTTTTACTAGGAATTAAAAATGGGAATGATACTGCTATTTCTATCTGTAAGATATGAATAGAAACAAGTAGCACTTTACTAGTCTATCATTTTTATTTACTTATTTTCTTTTTTCCTGGTGGTGTTTTGAACTGCAAGTGACAGTGTTCAGGTACTAGTCTCAGCTCTGAGCGTGATTCACTCCCAGTGGTGTTTGGGGACAGTGCAGTATCTAGAATATAGTGGAATCCCCTATACACATGCCAAGCTATCTCCCCAGACCAAGCCTATCATTTTTGAAAGCTGTCCAGTAACTTTTGCAATATTTCATATTAGTTTGAAGTAAGTCTATTAATTATATTAGCCTAATCTTAAAATGTCATTGTATTAAAATTAATGTGACTACATCTTCTGAAATGTTGTAATTATATTCAGAAAAAGAGCTTTTCCTTGTGATTGTGGTTTTGGTACAGGATCACATCCATTGGTGTAAAGAAGCTACTCCCTGCTCAGTGCTCAGGGGACCATTGGCACTGAAGATAGAGCCCAGACCTCCAGCACATGTGTTCCATGTAATTAGAATTATCCCTCTGGCCCCCTGTAATGAGCTTTTGAAGTTTACCACATACATGTGGACTCCTATGGTAATAAAATAACAAATCAATTACATAGTTACAATGAGATAAGGCAGAATATCTATGATTTTAAACACTAAAAAGCATTAGTGTAGGAAACAAAACATTACAGAATCTTTAGTGTGAAACTGACTTCAAACACATTTCACATGAAATTCCTTTCCTTGAATACAATTTCCAGTAAACTATGTAACATGAGGAAATAATTGAGGAAATGGTTTTCTTTAAAACAAAGCAAAGCAAACCCTTAAAATCATGATGTATTCCATTATGCTAAAATTACCAACCCACTAAAAGAAACCACTTATATGTTATGCAGTTAAGAAATATATCCCATTATAGCTGGGCAGGAAAAGAGTAAATCAATGGTGTTTTGAATGAGTCAATAGACTATTTATGAAATTCTCATGGAGATGCCCAAAGGGCTGGAACTTCTGAATACATGTGGCAACTCAATAGCTAAAATAACATGGGAGCAGCAATGCTGGTTACAGGTCAGCTACTCACAAAACAGGTGGGAAACACATTTTGCTGGCAACAGAAGACACAGCTTTTGCACATACCTACTAGCGATCCATAAACCTAAACAAAAACTATGGAAGACTTCCTACGGTTCCCAGTTGAACTCTGTTTCCTTTCCTTCACTCATTAGGATACTTCACTGAAGAATTCTGATGGCACAAATGAGAAATATTATCCAGAACTGACCACCCCCGCAAGTTAGGGGTGATTTCCGAAACAGAATTCACAGGATAATGTCATAGGAGGTATATTGGTTAAAGCCTGTCCTACACTGCAGGGTAGATGTTTCCAACAACTGACCTTTTGGGGGCTGGGGTGGCAGGAATTAGCAGGTGACTTGTATTCCAGCTCACATTTCATTTTTAAAAAGAAAGGAGGAGTTTAATCGGTCTAGATATGGTTCCAAAGCAGTCTGAGGCGAGCCAAAAGGATTTATCTTAAAACAGTGGTCTGTTCAAACTTGAAAATGCCCCCTCCAAACAAACAGGCAGACAAAAAGATTACATCAGGCCCATAAGAAGTTGGTTCTATCAGTTCCAAAAGTTTGTCTGATTTAGAAATCAGAACTGAGTTCCCCAATGCTTCTCAAGATGCTCCCATCCGCAGCTTTTTCAGAAAGAATCCTCATTACAATTGACCCACTAAAGAATATTAGTCATTTTTCTGCAAAAGAGTCCTATGTTTAGAGCTGAAAAAGGAGGTTAGAATAATTTAGAACAAAATTCTCAATTTATAGAGGAGGAAGTAGGTCCAGATAAATCGACGCGTTCAAGGTCACAGAATTAGCAAAGGACACACAACCAGGGCTAGAACTCAAGATCTCTGGCTCCTGGGAGTTGTTCTTTCCATTGCATCATTTAAGATAACATAATGCTATTTTCCAGGAATTCTGATAAACAGAAGGGAGAAAAAAAAAAAGAGTGGAAGAGAAGTATGCCCTTTTGGTTCAAGGTCTTTTACCTTCGAAAGTTTGGGGGGCAAGAGCTATGATCAGTTAAATGATAATATATGGAATTCTGTATGTATTTTCTTAAGTGTAAAAAGCTGGCTACAGAATGGCAGAAATTTATCAGATGCTAAAATGTTTTCTGGAATGACAGGGAAATTCATGGTTCAGAAGCAGGTTGGGCATTGTATTTATCACAAGGCAATCCTTAGATCAGCATCTATGATACTTCAAGTAACACAGAAGGAAGAGTGCAGCTCAGGGATAGATGGTGCAGGGCCTGAGGATAGCACAGTGGATAGGGCACTTGACTTGCACGAAGCGGACCCAGGTTTATCCTAGGCATTCCATATGGTCTCCCAAGTCTGTCAGGATTAATTTCTGAGTACAGAGCCAAGGAAACCCCAGAGCACCAATGGGTGTGGCCCAAAAACCAAAACAACAACTACTACAGCAACAAAATAAACCCAAATAGTGCAGGCAGAGCAATGGATGCATGAGAAGTAAGCATTTAGAGAGAAGAGGGTGGGAAGGAGAACATACTTTTACAGAACTATTTCTCTTTCTCGGTTTTCCTTCTTTACTTTAGAAAGGTCAGATCGGAACAAATTTTCCATCCCACGGTGTATTAATATAACAGAAATCTGGCTTTAAAAAAAAATAAAGGAAGAATAACAAATCCAGCAAGCTCTCAAAATCAGTTTGCCCAGTCTGCCCTGATAAGCTGTCAAAGGTCAAAACACTTAACTGTTTTTTGAGAACTTAAGCAACATTTGCCCAACTCCAACCAAGAACCCTAATCAAGGTCTTATAATGAAATCAATCTCTAAGATTCCCAGGCTTTGAAAGCGGATTCCCAGGCTTGCGTTTCACTGTCAGCACCCTTAGGCCTAGCTTGTTTTTGTTCATCTTATCTCCTTCCCAGCTTTTGCAAACAGCAGGCTCTCCAAAAAAAGCCTTCCCCCTAATGCAATTTCCAGTCAAATGAGGTTGCTTTTTTTTTTCTTTCTTTCTTTCTTTCTTTTTTCCCTTCTGCCCCCGATGATTTCCAGACAATGCCAGCCACAGACCTTGTATTTCCTTCTTTTAATTTCCCTTCTCCTCCCTCCCAGGAGTCTGAGATGTAAATGGAAGCGTTCTGAGCCAACCCAATCAATCCGACAACCCCACGACCACGTGCTTGCAGATGCAGCGCTCCCTCCGGCTTGCAGCATTCCAGACAGGAAGAACGTGGAGTGGTAGTAAAAACCATAGTAGAGAGAGAAGAAACAAAATGGGGCGCGTCACATGGTTCAGGCCTGGATTTTTCTCAATTAAAAAAAGAAGAGGAAGCGTGTGTTTCCGGGCCCGGCGAGGAGGGGGGTGAGGGGGAACAGGGGGGACTTTTTCATTCTTAGGATTTCTGGTCTCGATTGCATGCACAGGGGCTGAGTGCATGACAGCCTCTGCGAGGGAGGCAGAGAGGAGGCTCACTTCGGAGTGCTCCAAAGGGGATGGGTGGTGGAGGGCGAGGGGTGGGTGAAGGCCAGCTACCCCGATCCCCTACACCCTTCTCCCCGGGACGCTTAGCCCAACCCCCAGAGCACGACCCGGGAACTAGGCCACCGGCCCCCACTTTCTAGGCCCCAGCCCCATCCGAAGCCACCGCATCTCGGCTCTGATTAGCCCCGGAGAAGGCCAATCAGCACCCGGAGCCCCTCCTGCTCCCAGCTACTCTCCGCCCCTCGCAGTTGCAAGAGCTGCAGACCGTGGGGTGCGAGGAGGTGAAGGGGCGTATGGTGGGGGGGAGAAGCAAGCGAGGGTGGCGACCCGAGAGACTTGGCTGGATGGGAGACCACGGAACGCGGCCTGGCTGCAGATTCCCATCGCGCGACTCTAGGGGGGCTCCGGAGGAGAGAGGAGGAGCCTGGTGCCCAATAAATAGGGAGGAATGCAGGAAGCGGAGGTGACCCGAGAAACGGGCAAAGGCCCCACCGAGACCAAACCCAGAGGGTTTGCAAGCAGACAAAAAGGCCACACAGTGAGAGGGAAGAAGGGGCGCTCAAAGAAACAGAATGTGAAAATGGGCAATGTGGGAGAGGGGTGGAGAATTTACGTAACCCCACAAAACACAAACACGCACACACACACACACACACACACGCACGCACACACACACACACACACGCACGCACACACACACACACACACACACACACACTCTTCAACAAACACACACAAGGGAAGGGTGGCTGGGGTCTGCGGTTCTAACAACTACAAAGCCGATAGACTGGGCAAAGGTGGCTGACAAGCGACAACTAAAAAAAGCCTGGTTGTCCTTTCTGCCTGCCTCAGTTCCCTCGCTGTACCAGAGGTCCAAGGATCAGGGCATTCTAAAGGGGATAAAATGAAGTCAGGCCATGCCAGGAACAAAACCAGGGAAACAAAGAGAGGGAATGGGCAAGGAGGCGCTGCTGCCAATAGTATCTATAAGTCTCTTAAGTTGGAGGAGGTTCAGCTTGACCTGAGAGGAGAGAAAGGGAAGGTTTGCAGCGTGGTGAAGAAAGGCCTCCAACAAATCTTGAGCACCAGGGTGAAATATCTCAGACAGGGGAAAGACTTTTAAGTTCAGGGATTCAAAATGGGGAGTTCAGAAAGCACACCTGCTCAGAACACTTCACTTTCTCTCAAGCAGAATATTTTCCCTGGGAATGAGGAGACATTGCAAGCATTTTGCTGAGGGCATTAGGAAAACCTTTTCACAAACATCCTCATTCCTAGGGAAAGTTGTTTGCCAAAGACAGGTTTGACTTCTTTTTGCTTCAGATGATAACTGACTATCAAAGCACACATTAATATTCAAGAAGGCAAAAGCAAGCAGAAGGACCATGTATACACATCTCTCTGTCTCTGTCTTTCTCTTATACATACATACACCCCTCTTCTTTATTCATTTACATCTTTTAAATACGTGTAGGGATGGGTATTTGTCCTGGCATGGTGTCAAAGTATGATCTGCTATTTCAAGATCATTAAGGATAAGATTATTCTTATTCCAGACTGTTATAATGCAAACTCAGAAATAGAAATTTGTTTTGTTTGGTTTCTATTCTCTCCACATAAGAAGGACTTCATTTTTAAGCCCTTTGGAAAAGCGAAACTCAGTTTGTTCATCAGTTTTCTTCAGAGAAAGCATTATTTAGTCTATCCCATAAAAAGAAGTCCGTTCTAATTTAAAAAACAGGTGAGGAAAATTTAATGTTTCTAAGCTTCTCCCATTGCCTTTATAAACAAAACGTAACTTCAGCTGGGGAAGAGAAGGGTCTTACAATCTTATTACTTTATAAATCAACACTGCAATACAAATGGTGGAAGTGTTAGACGATTGAAGGTTCCTAAAATAAATATCATTTGGAATAAAAGGAAGTTTTTGCTGTTGGTGTTTCAAACAAATCTCTCTTCTAGTGACTCATGGAAATACATGTGGACTACTGATCAAATGTTTCTTAACTATACCACATGACCTGAAAGTCCTCATCTGAAACTTCAATATCTCCTTATACAAACAGATAAGAGTTAAATATCAGAAATTTAAGATCATGGAAGAGCACAATCATATTAAAACCTGTTGGCAGGAAGATGAAGCACAAATTCATTTCTCATGAATTGGCAGATATTAAAAAAAAAGAATAATGCTCACTAAAGTTCATTCTGTGAAGCATATATAGAAAGACAATCAGAAAAAAAAATCAGTTTGTCAGACTAAAATGTTTCCAAATGCTGGAAACTTCTGTATTGCCAACTCATCACATTATTTGCAAACTATATTCCTCTCTTCCCACAATTATGACCACCAGAAAATAGGCTCAACAGAACCAAGGGCAAGCTAATTTCCTATTACAAATGTTTTTCATTTTCAGTACAGCCCTAGCCACAGAAAAAAGCCAACTTGCAACATTTACCAAGGTCATCTACTCTTGAATTTAAAGACAAACAATAAATAGCCAAAAAATGTGGAGTGCAAGGTTAGCTCTTACATTCAAAGTAAAGACCAAACAATATCCATTTACCTGATGTAATATAATATTCTTTCTGTCCAGTCTGAAAGTGTAAGGTAAAAGAAGATCTACAGGAGCCCTAAGATCTGTGGGAAGTCTCTGAGCAGGCCTTCACAAGAACAGAAAGCCAGGGATGAATTTCCATAACTCTTCACTAATAATGGGTCCCACACACATGCAGATTTTGCTGCCTGTCCTGTACAGAAGCTGCTGTGCCTTCAATGTGGTGGGTCTGTGTGAGAATAATAAATACCTCACCAATCTTGGTTGAGGAACAGAGAGCAAACATCACCGTACTTACTTTCTTAAAGTGAGTCAAGGACAGACTGGTACTTGTACTTAAACATGTATGCCTCCACACACAATTACTCCTTCCATCTTTTTAAGGGTGATATGAGTACAAATGGGGCTTTCCCACCCTTGCTTGGGCTGCCTTGGTATCCTGGAACCACAGAATAAGCTACAAATGACTAGCACAGATCAACCTCAAGAGCTCAGAATAACTGTTTCATAGGAAGGGAATAGTTAGCACCAGTTTTGAGAACCGTGTTTGCAGAATTATCCTTTCTGGGGACAGACAGACAGACAGATCGAATACATACTATAGGTAGGTCAAACTCAATTTCAATCAAGGTTCATAAAGCTCAAGGCTCTGAAACAGAAACATGGCAAACACTGCAGTAAGACTCTGTGATCTAAAAATTCGACAGCAAGGACCTCTACTGAGACCCTTGGAAGCACAAGCCCCCCTGTATGGAGGAGACCACCTCCCAGGGGTCCTCACGGGTGCTCTGATCTCACTCTTCTCCCTTCCCATAGCACCCTAAGGACCTCATGAGACAGAGCAAAGGACAGAGGCAAGAGGGAACGAGATTCCAGCATCAGGGGCAAAGCAGTTCTGCCTGCTAGCTCTGCCACCACAAAACGCACCTGCTGTGATGTCCAGTCGGGCTACTGGCGGTCCTCTAGCTGCTTCTGGAAACTGATGCTGGCATAGGCGCTTAAATCCTCACTGGAGCGGCGGCTGCTCTGGCTGCTGCCCAAAGGCTGATGAGGGGCTGAGGGTGGGGGAGGCTGTGGTTGAGGCGGGCGCTCTGGGGGGCGCTGTTTGAAATCCTTGACCAAGTCCAGGTCTATGTAGTTCAGACCATTCTCCAAACCCCCAGCAGCCCCACACACTTGAGTGGGTTCCTTGGCGACTGCCCCAAGCTCCCCAGGCCTGAGCCACACATTCTCAAAGGAAGCAGAGCTGTGGCGCTTCACCTCCTCGCTGTTGTTGTTGCTACTAATGCTGCTGCAGCCTCCGTTGCCACCCCCTAGGGCAGGGCCCCCTCCAAAGGGCACCGAGTTGCCTGCCCGGGTGGCACTAGGCGTAGAGGAGAAGGTCTCGGAGCTGTGTCGCCTCCGGCACCCCTGTGGGTCCGCCCGGATCACTTTGGCACTCTGGTTGCGGTTGGGACTGAGGTTGACCCGGGTGAAGGCGCTCATAGCTCCAGGTCCTTGGGAGGCCCCTAGCAGGGAAGAGTGCCCAGCCAGCTCCCCAACTCCTGCAGAAGGCCCAGTGGGAGAAGTAGAGGCAGCAGAAGATGAGGATGGAGCATCCGCTGTGACCCCAGGAAGGCTCACCTCCTCCACCACGACCCCTGTCCGCATATCAGCATAGCTGATGGGGGCTACAGGTGAGGTGTCTACATAGCTTGGCCGGGGACAAGTCATCTGCATGGTCATGTAGTCACCCCGGCTATTAGGCACAGCCCGGATGGGTCTGCACACGTTAGAGGTACCCAGAGAGGCCGGCCCCGCCCTGCCCACTGAAACACCAGAGCTCTCCTGCCAGCCTGCCCTCCTGGGACCCAAATCCATGTTCATGTACTCTTCTGTGCCCGTCTCTTCTTCCCGTGGTGCGGGCTGCAGCGGGACAGGGCAGCAGACAGAAGGAGGGCTGTGCGAAGCCACTGGCCCCGATAGGTAGCCAGGCGGGTCACCCCCAAATTCAATATTCACATATTCCCCAGGGCTCTTGGGCTCAGGAGGGTGCAGCAGAGGGGGCTGAGGGGGCAATTGCTGTTGCTCTCGGGCCCGCGGCAGGGTGCTGGCCTTGGGGTCCCCTAGAGACAGCCGCGTGGGCCTTGTCAGGCGGCTGTGGGTCTGGGCGGCTGTGTCCACCTTCCGGGGCAAGTACGGCTGCAGGACCTGGTGATGGAGATGAGGGAGGCCAGGCTCCGGCCTCATCCCACAATACCCGCTACCCAAGCTGTCGCTGCTGGTGGAGGATGAGGAATCTTCGGGCACAGGGGCCGCGGTGTAGACCAGGCGGCCAGAGCTGGCGGAGAGGCGGAGGTGCTGGTGTCGGACTGTCTCCTCCAGCTCCCCGGGGCGCTGGGTGTGCTTAAAGGACCTGGGCAAGGAGCAGTAGGACAGGACCGGCTTATGCTGGGGTTCCTCCTGAACGTAGTAGCTGTCGGAAGGGCTGTTGGTGGTGGAGTCCGCCACAGGGGACATGTTCATGTAGTCACCGGCGCACGACGACAGGAGCTTGCCCCCGCTGCTGCTCCCCACGGGTAGCTTGGGGTGCGACAGGGCAGGGGAGGGGTGGCCTCCCACCCCATTCGTCCATAACTTGCCATAGCTACCCCCTGAAGGGGTGGCACTGCTGCTGCCACCGCTGGGGCCCCCGGAGATGTCAGGGGAGCAGCTGCCACTGGGCGACATCATCATGTAGCCGTTGGGGTCTACTCGCTGCGAGTGGCGTCGGATGGGGTTGATGATCTGCTGAGGGGCCGACACGCTCTTGGGGCTCATAGGCATGTAGTCCCCACCACTGCCCTTGCGGCTGCTGGGTGTGGGAGCCACGCCAGGAGACATGGGCATGTAGCCATCATCGGGGCGGTGAGGGGTGGAAGGATCGGGGCGCGGGTGGCCTCCATGGCGCTCCAAGGGATGCATTTCCAGGGTTTCCTCGGGGTACGAGTGGGTGGGCACGAAGGCCGAATGCCGGTAGCCGGGAGGCCGGCCTCCACTGCCCCCTCCTGGTGGATAGGCGGGCATCATCTCCGTGTATTCCTCGATGGATGCCACCGAGGACTGCGAGGGGGTCTTCTGGTGGGAAATGGTGGGAGAGGTGCCCGCCGAGTGGGTCCGCTTGCGGAAGCGATTGTCCAGATCGCTGGCACCCGAATCCTCCGTGGCCAGGGCCGGGCTCAAGCCCAGGCCGGCTCCTCCGGCTCCGGGGATGTAGCGATGTCCATTGCCCGCCCGGGGCAGAATATAGTGTCCGTTGGGGGCGGCGAGGGTGGAAGGCCCTTTGCCTCCCATGCAGATGTAATTGCTGAGCTCCTCCTCTCCACGGGCCGGTGGGGTGTGGCCCAGGGAATCTGGGGTGACGCTGCGGAAGGAGCTGCGGAAATCGCAAGGGCTTGAACCGTACTCATCCGAGGAAATGAAGCCGCCGTCGCTGGGCGAGCCGGACACCGAGGCACTAGACCGTCGCGGGAAGAGACAGTCCGACGTGGAGCCGTGGCCACTCGTGCTGCTGGACGACAGACTAACGGGGCTGGTGGCGGAGGGCGAGCAGCGTGAGGACGGCATGGGGATGGACCGGCTGTGGTTGAGCGGGGGATGCAGCCTGGAGTTGCCCCGATGCCGGTGCGCGTGGGTCCGATTGGTGCTGGGGCTCACGGGGCTGCCGTCCACCGAAGCGGGCCTGGACATGGTGCCTTCGCCGTCGCTGGAGGCTCGGACGCGGAAAGAGCCCTGCTTGCCGCCCACCAGGCTGGCCGGGGACGTGGCGGTGATGCTCTCGGTGCGTGAGCGACGGGTCAGCCCTACCTGGCTGGGCGGCGGGTTGTTGAGGTGGTGCCGGCGCAGGGGGACGCTGATGGGGTTGGAGCAGTTGGACGATGACTGGCTTTTGCTGCGCGGCCTGAACTCGTCACTCATGGCCCGCATGGCCTCCAGGATGGTCTCATGCATGTTCTGCGCCACCACCGAGTCATCCACCTGCATCCAGAACTCCCCGGGGCCCGTCACGGCTGAGCGGCCCACCTCGATGAAGAAGAAGTTCTCGGAGTGGCCGCAGCGTCGGATGTTCATGAGCTGCAACACCACGGCCGCAGCCTCCGAGTTGAGTTTCACGAAACTGATGGTCTTGCTGGTGAGGCAAAGGCGGTAGATGCCAATCAGGTTCTTTGTCTGCCCCAAGCCCTTGGGCTTCAGGATCACCTGCCAGACCTCCTTGAACGCGGGTCCTGGAGGCATCTCCCCATAACTCAAGTCCTCGCCGGCCTCCCCTAGGCCCGAGCTGCCGCTGCAGCTGCCCCCACCGGCTCCCCCAGCGCCGCCCGGGCCCGCAGCGCCACCACCGCCGCCGCCGCCGTCGTGGTGGTGGTGGCCCTTGGCACGGTTGTGCAGCTGCAGGAGGGCCTGGTACCAGCTGTCCTGCTCCGCCTCGCTGTCGGCCGCGATGGCAAAGTGCTCGTCTCGGGTATAGAGGGCCACCAGGTGCTTGTTCTTGGAGTCGGCCCGCTTGTTGATGTTGAAGCAGCTCTCCAGGGGGATCGAGCGTTTGGGGGCGCTCGACTTGTGCCGCCACTTCTTCTCGTTCTCGTAGTACTCGAGGCGCGCGGGGCCGCCCGCCTCGCTGGCCGCCCGCAGCACGAAGAAGCGCTTGTGCATGCTCTTGGGTTTGCGCAGGTAGCCCACCTTGCGCACGTCCGAGAAGCCGTCGGTCTCCGGGGGGCTCGCCATGGCGCTCCGGCCGCCGCCGCCGCCGCGGAGACGCAGGAGGTGCCGAAAAACAACCGGGTGCTGGGGGAGGCGGGAGCTCCGCGCCGCGGCCCCCCGCACATGCAAACAGGACTGGAGATGGCTGAACCCCCCTTCTGGCTCCGAAATGCACCCCGCTCCCAGCACCGGGGAGTGGGGAGGGGGCCGTCGCAGGAGGACGCAGCGGCCGTGCCAAGCCAAACCAAGCAGAGAGTCCACCGATCGGATCGGAGTTTAGGGGCGTCTTTTCATGCCCGGGGGGTGAGGCCGTGCGTCCCGCGTGAGTGCAGCCCCGATCTTCTTCCTAGAGCCCCGTCTCCTCCTCTCCGCCGCGGCGGCCGGGCAGGGACGAAGAGGCATCTCTCGCCGCCCGCGGGGCGCAGGCAGGCAGGCAGGCAGGTAGCGGCGGCGGCCCAGGAGGGAGGAAAAGGGGGGGTCCCCGCGGTGTCCCCTCCAGGCGCGCGCGCGCCTTTCCCTTCCCTCCTGAGTTCCCTTTCTGGAAGTCGCGATTCCGGAGGCAAATTAAATATCCTTGGGCAGGGGGAGGCGAGCTGCCAAGTCCCAACGTTGCACGGTGTTCTCCCTCCTCCTCCTCCTCCTTCGCCTCCGCCTCCTCCTACCACCCCTCCACCAACCAACCGGCCCCGCCGCCGCTGCCACCAGCAGCAACCCCCCCAAAAAATACCAGCTCAGTGGCGGAGACCGCTGCGATGCGGCTGTGGCTGCTGCGGCCACCCTCCGACGCGTCCTCCGGTGCAGCCCCCGATCGGGCCCATCTGGGCGGGCGAAGAAAGTGGCTTTGGCACGCGCCGCGCGCCTAGGGAGCTGGGGAGGACGGGCCGGAGGGACAAGCTCATCCCGGCGGGCCGAGCCTCTCTGCAATCGGCCCGGGGACTAGGGGAGGGGGAGAAGGGGAAAGGAAGGAAAGGGGAGGTCGGGGAAGGAATCAGGGGGGAAAGGAGGGGTGCAGACGTTTCTTGCTTGCCAGGGAGGAGCAGCCGCTGCAGTTACTTCTCTCTCCCTCCTCCCTGGGCCCTCCTCCTCCTGCTGCTGCTGCTGCTGCTGCTGCTGCTGCTCCTCCTCGGAGAGTTGCCGAGAGCCCCAACCAAAACAAGCAGCGGCAGCGTCTGGCTCTCCGACCGCGCCGCCGTCTCAATTCGGAGGAGGACAAACACGTGATGGAGCTTCGGAGCTCGCAGCCCGGTCGCCGCCACCGAAGAGGCTCCAGCCCGGGTCTCTCTACATTCCCGGCCGAGCCCGCCCCATCGCCCGCCCCTCTCCGCCCCCCTAGCCTAGCTTAGCCTTGCCTAGCCTAGCCGTGCCTTGCCTTGCCGCAGAGGCGCCCGGCCCCGGTGCAGCAGCGTTCGGGCAGCGCCCCGGCGCGGCCAACCCGGGTCCCCAGCGCAGCGCCGGCCTCTCCCAACGTGCCACCCAGGGCGCGCCCCCCTCCCCGGCCCGCAGGAATCCCCGCCGCGGGCACGGGCGCGGGCGCGGATGGGGTGGGGGAGTGTTTGGGTGGCTCCCCGAAAAACACGAGGGGAGTCTGGGAAAACGAGGGGTGGGGGTGAGCCCGGGCAGACGCAGGAGTGAGGGTGGGGGGACAGCGGGGGG
>PVKC010007753.1:0-29019 GCA_004027635.1 Crocidura indochinensis
AAAAAAAAAAAAAAAAAGAAAAAAAAAGAATAAACAAAATTTGGAGTAGTAGTACAGTTGATAGAGCACATGCTCAGAACAGGACTGACTCAAATATAATCCCTGACAAGGCAGGTGAAATCTCGAGCCCAACAGGAGTGACCCCTGAACACAGAGCCTGAGTAAAATCTGAGTACTGCTGGCTCTGGCCCCAAAGCCTAACTAAATTAAACAAATAAATGCTATTTTATAGCTAAGTAAAAATAATTTGACACCTCTGGATATGGATATGATTTGCACAAAAGAAATATACCAGTTAAATGACTGAGAAGCAAAAACTAGTCACATTGCTTATAAAGTACTTAAATATAAAAAAAATAAATAAAAACCAAACAGAGCCTAATGGGAACAATCAGTATATTTATAGCATTGTTAAGGTTGCAACATTTTAAATCTAAATAGATCGAATATATTATTAATACATAACATAAACCCTGGAGGAAATACTTCTATAGATCAAAGATATGTTGCTATTAAGCAACAATAGGAATTAAAGGGGTGTTTGAAATGTTCAGTTACAGCCTAAAATAATGCTGAAAAAGGTCTAGGAGAAAAAATAATCAAATAGTGTAAAAAAAAAAAGGTAGCAGAATAATGGCACTTGAAGACAAGCATATAATTTCAAGAAATACAGATGCACATAAGGATCCCATCAAAGGCAAAACACAGTGATATATTAGCTACAAGAGAAACACCTGAAATGTAATGTCAGGGATATTTCCCCACTGATTTTTGGTTTCCACAATAAACATGGAAAACAATAGCAGTGAACAATGTTCTAGCAATCCATGCTGCCTTAGGGCTTAAGTGCTACTACCTTTTTCTGTTTGTAATAGAAAACAAAGAAATGAGGAGTAGGGGGAGATTTTGTAACTATAAAAATACAAAGCTTTCTGTTACTTCCTGTGTGAGGCTTAATTATTTAAATGCTGATCCACATAAACTATTACACTGGATATCTGTGTCCATTAGTCTCCAAAAATGAGTGTGTAATCTCCTCTCATATTCAAGCCTGAAATTCAGGAATGAGTCATAGCACCCTAAGCATGTTCATTCTCTTTGTCCAACCTATTCATCTTGACCTTTTGGATAGTGCATGAATGCATTCATTTATCCTGAACTCCAAATCACTCTATCTTACTTACACTATTCAATTATGGCTCCAGAACAAAACTGGACAGATTTCTGTAAAGACAGTATTACTATGTTGGGCTTTCTGGCCTTCTTCCTTCCTTCCTATCACAATTGTGGGATCCTGAAGTAAGCAGGACATCCAGGAAACAGATCAAGATTGTCATCTGTCATCTGTGTGTATAACAAAACGTACCCAACCAGATAAATTTGGACTATGAGCTGCAGTTTTTCTTAATATCCTTAAATTGATCCTCCTGAAACCATTGCTAACTCGACAGTACTCCATTCTGCCTTTTTCAGTAAGAATTTTGAAATATAAACTTTCTCTTAATACCTAAAATGACATTGTTTCTCTCCATATAAAATCAAACACTAAGGCTAGTCAGGAGTTAAACATCAGCATTGTATAAGCAGACTCCGATTCAATCCCCACATTAGATATGGTTCCCTGAGTTTCAACAAGAGTGATCCTAGAACACAGTCCAGACTGTTCCCTGAATGCTTCTGGGTGTGGTGCATAAACCAAAAATTATAATAAATAACAGAAAATATTTGATTTGGCAATGAAGACAATATGGTCTTCCCTGATCCTCCACCAAGCTCACTTGTGCTGCACATGTTTGATGCTTCTTCTTTAGACTTTCTGCACTGATATTGCACCAACTGCACATATACACACCACACACACACACACACACACACACACACACACACACACACGTGGGACTTATTCCTTCTTCCAGAACATTGTGGATAGGTGATATATTTGTCAAACATTTTCCTGTCAATTTCAGCAGGTGCAATATCCATTTGCAATAAATCCATATTTCTTGCATCTCCCCTACATTATAATAGCTGTATAGAAAACTAGTATACAAATATATTCTCCTCATCTAAGAAACTAGCAAGTGTACTAGTAATTGTGTGCACAGTGTTACTATATGACTTATATAATAATTCAATTCTTTCTTTACTTTGTTTGCCTGTTTGTTTGTCTTGGGATAGCACAATTTTACCCAGGGACACAAGTAGTGCTGGAGATAGAGCACCATGTCTTCCATTCTTCCACTGATCATTGTTTTTGATTCCGCACTGATCATTAATTAGTTAATAAAGAGTTAATTATTAGAAAAGGTCTGTCTTCTGTCATCTTTAAGTACTAATCACTCTTAAAGACCTTTATGTTTACTAATGACCAATCTCATGATAATAAACTAGAGCTAAGAGCTTATTTCTGTGCTTTAATTTCTGTGGTTTTCAAGTTTTCAAACTTGCATCTAATAATTTCCCAAGTGAAGCAGAGAGTAAAAGAGATCCAGATTAATCTGGAAAGTTTAATGGAGAATCTCTATTTTACCGTCAATAAATAGTATCATTTTCTTTAATTAGGCTGAAAAATGTTGGTTTTATACTTTAATTCAATAATATTTATATAATATTAAAGTCAATTGGTTCATATCTATAAATCTACATCATATGTTAAGATGATTTTATATGAATAGTCATGTACTTTCATATATATGCAAAATAGTAACATTAATTATCATTAATAACATGTATTATTAATACAATTAATTATTAATATTAATCATTATTTTGTAATATGATTACAAAATAGTAATAGGAATAGTAACATATGAAATCCAACCTATTCAATAGCTTATATGTTCATAAAACCATTGTCAACACACTGAAGATTTTACTATATATTTACAAAGTCATAAAAAATATATAAAGGTGTATGCTTGTGGTATTTTGACACAGCTTGCCTTACATATTAAGAGGGAAATTCTGCCTTCAGTCTCTGGTAGTTTCGACTTGATCCAGTTCAAGGCAGTGGCATGTAGGTTTTTCTCATTCATCCAAGGTGGTTTGTGAAGAAAAAAGAGGCAAGAAGTTGGTTTTCCAAGAGGATTAGGATAAACTCCTGAGGTCCTGACTGCACTGTCCTTTTCTTTTGCTAACTCCTTTGGAAACCAACACTGCTTCAGAGAAAGCTGTGGTTGAGAATCTGTAACTCTTAAATCTTTCCATTAAAACAAGAAGAATAAAAACATTTCAAAGTTTTACTTAAAATATGACAGTTTATATGTGGTTTTTGTAATACATAAAAAAGAAGTGAAGGAGTAAACACTAAGCAGCAAACAGGAAACATCCTGAAACTTTCTTTATATCTTGTAAACAATAGGTGCAAGTGTATTAAAATACTTCTGTATTTGTAAAAGATATCATCTTCTACATTAGTCCCTGTCTTATCATTATCTTCTACCCATTCAACAAAACCATGTAAATATTTAGTGATGTTTTGCAGCATGAAATGCATACAAACATTCTAGCTGTCATATTTCTATTAGCTATGATGAACTAAATGTTAAAACATAACAACACTGCGGACTGGAGTTATAATACAGCACAAAGGATACTTGCCATACATATGCAGAACTTAGCTCTTTGACTTTACATATAGTTCCCCAAACAATGTCAGAAGCAATTCCCAAGTACAATCAGGGATAAACCCTGAGCAATGCAATATGGCAGAAAAAAACATAAATAAATGAATAAATAAATAAATAAAAAGGAAAAAAGGGGGAAAAAGCATGATTTCAAGACAGACCAATGTTTCCTTTAGTCAACCTGTAGAAATATTTCAAATAATTATAATTCCACAAAATATAGTAAGAGTCAAATTTGTGATGAGCATAATGTTTTCCATTTATAATTATATATACATATTTACACACATATATATAATAATATTATTTCAAAAGTTGAATTAAAGAGACCATTTTAGGAAAATAGACATATTGCATATGATTGTGCTCCATAATTATATAAAAATGATTTTGTGAGACATTTTTATTCCAATGCAAAATATTCATATTTTCTACTGAACATTTTCTAAAACAGACATAACTTATAAAGAGACTTGAATTTTCTATCTATAGATTTCAGAATATTCAATTTTCTAAGGTTTATTGAGGAATGGTGGGAGCTATATGAGCTGTGCCCATTTATCACAGATCTATAGTGTAAATAATTCAGTCACCTTATCTACTTCACTCTCTCTCTTTTGTTATATACATAAGTTCACAAATATGTACGTGCACAAACATCACAAAATAAACTTTCTTAAATCTTGATCTTTAGATTTTATGAAGAGTACAGAAGAAAAGTTGGGCTTACAAAAAGCAAGTAAAATTTACAAAGCAATACAAAAGGCTGAAAAGTAAGTTTATTCTGCCATAAATATCAGTTAAAATAAAAAAAAATACATTGGCAAAATAAAGCAAAATAGCAATACTGGAGAATATAGATAAGTGTTCAACTTTTTCCTAAAGAGCTGGAGAACTAAAAAGCAGCATAGTTCATGAATATTACTTTAGGTAAACTAAGCAAATTTATTAAAATTGTGCCTATATTTTATAGTATTGATGTGTCAGAGTGAGCATTCATAGAAACAAGCAATAATTTAATTAAGCTTATTGCACTATTAATGTCATAAAATAAATATATTATGCTAATATTAATGTTTTGTTTTAAATTGAGATGTATTTTGTCATATATAAAATTAGGAGTGACTAAAATGGAAAAATGTTCAGTGTTTTATAACATCTAATGTTGTTATATGAAATATTTATATAAGTATATAAATAAGAGGAACATACTTCCTAGTAGACTTCAAGTAATCTTAGTTAACTCTTGTTGCTATAGTGTAATTTTTTTAACCATCATATTAATTGTCCGATTTTGTATAATAAACTTCTTATAATAAATAATAAATGGTCAAAGAATATATAAGTAAAATTTTTGGTATATTTATTTTACCTGCTAAAAAAGCAGTATAGCTATTTCTTTTTCAATGTTTTATATTTTATGTTTTAAAAATAGAATGAATTTATTATTAATATTATTTATTATTAGTATTTAACTCTTCCTCTTCTCAATGCTAATTCTCTAGTGCGACTCATTTGCCTGTGCTCTAGAAAACCAAACCTTGTGTAATCACGTTAGGGCAATCAACAAAGTCCTAGGCAAAGTTATTCTGATTTTGGTTTAGATTTTTGTCCACACCTCGTGATATTCAAGAGTTATTACTGGCTCTGCACTCAGACATTACTCCTGGCAGGTTCGAAGGACCATATGAGATGTTGAGGATTAAACCCAGGTAGTTTGTGTGCAAGGCAAAAGCCCTACCCACTGTGCTATTGATCCAGACAAGTTTTATGTAATTTAAATTAAACCATGGGTAATAGGAAAATAATAAAAAAAAAACTTAACTTTATAAATCTTTTCTCCCTGACTCCAACATTATTGTAGATCTATTTTTGAGTAATAGAATTTTTTAAAAAAAATATTAACTATATTTATTTAAGCAACATGGTTAAAATGTGTTTGTCATTGGGTTTCAGTCATAAAAAGTGCACCCACCATTTACTAGTGCAACTTTCCTACCGCCAATGCCCCTTGTCTCTTCTCCCCAACACCCTGACTGTCCACAAAACAGGCATTCTATTTCTCTCACTCACTAGCATTGTCTAGATAGTTATTTTGTAGTTATTTATCTAATTGTACTCACCAATCTTTGTGGTAAGCATATTCTGGGCTAGTCCTTCCAGTCCTCATCTGTTGTCAGACATCTGGGTTGTTTCCAGATTCTGCTTATTGTAAATAGAGCTCCAATGAACATAGGCAGGCAGAGGGAATTTTTGTATTGTGCTTTTGTGTTCCTAGGGTAGAACCCTAGGAGTGGTAGTGTTGAATTATATGGTAGCTTAATTTCCAGTTTTTTTTTTTTTTAAATCTCCATATTGTTTCCAAAAAAGCTGGAGGACTAAATGACATTCCCACCAGCAGTAAATGAGAGTTCCTTTCTTTGCACATCCCCTTTAACACTGATTGTTCCTGTTCTTTGAAATATATTCCAGTTTCTATGGTGTGAGATGATATCTCATTGTTGTTTTGATTTGAATATCCCTGATGATTAGTGATGTGGAGTATTTTTTCATGTGCCTTTTGACATATGTATTTCTTCTTTGGCAAAGTGTCTGTTCATTTCTTCTCCCCACTTGTTGATGGGGTTATATATTTTTTCTTGCTAAGTTCTGACAGTACTTTGTATAACTTTGATGTTATCCCCTTATCTGATGATTATTGAGTGAATAGTTTTTTCATTCTGTGGGTGACCTTTGTATCACTGTCACTGTTTCCTTTGAAGTGCTGAAGCTTCTCAGTTTAATGTAGTCCCATTTGTTTATCTCTGCTTCCACTTGTTTGGACAGTGTTGTTTCCTCCTTGAAGATATCTTGTATCTCAATTTCATGGAGTGTTTTACCTGTGTGTTCTTCTATATACCTTATGATTTTGGGTTTGATATCAAGGTCTTTAATCCAATTAGATGTGACCTTTGTACATGGTGTTAGATGGGGTCATATTTCACTTTTTTTGCATCTGACTAACCAGTTGTCTCAATGCCACTTGTTAAAGAGGTTGTCCTTGCTCTATTTTGCCCATTTATCAAAGGTTAATTTCATAATACCCTGTTCATGGATTGCAAAGATTAACATCATTAAAATTTCAATAGTTCCCAAAGAATTGTAATGAATTAATGCAATTTCTATTCTAAGGACACCCATGGCATTTTCCAAAGAAGTAGATCAAACACTCCTGAAATTTATTTGGAATAATAAACACCCACGAATAGCTAAATCAACCCTTAGATTAAAAAATATGGGAAGCATCACTTTTCCCAAAGTTAAATTGTATTACAAAGGAATAGTCATTAAACAGCATAGATAGCATTGAAATGAAGACAGACAATGGAATAGACTTTAATATTCAGACAATGTTTCTTAGACATAAGGTAAAACAATATTAAGTGGACATATGTGATTTAACAAAACTATAAATTTTCTTTCGGAAAGAATGCTACTTAAATACTTTGCATTCTAATGTAGGCAAAAATTACATTATACTTTTATTTGTATTTTACTGTGATTTTACACAAATTTAAAATTGTTCCTAAGTGGAAATAGAGGCAAATGAATGTACAATATCAACCATACTTAAGGGATACTGGTATAAAATATTGCACATATTTTGGTGCTATTTTTATTTTTATTTATTTATTTTGAGCCACACCCAGTGATGTTCAGGGGTTACTCCTGGCTGTGTACTCAGGCATTTCTCCTGGCTTGGGGGACCATATAGGACATCGGGGATCAAACCCAGGTTCGTCGTGGATCAGCCATGCGCAAAGCAAATGTCCTACTGCTGTGCAATTGCTCTGGCCCCTTTGTTGCTATTTTTAATAATCTCCTTAATCTCATGTTTTTGTTTGAACAAAAAGCATATTTAAAATGAAAATAAGATCCCTTGCTGGTAGACTTGTGACTCAAATGCAACCAGGATCTTAAAATATGAGAAGGTGAGTCCCCTTCATTCTCTTTATTCATCCAGTCACTTGGTTTTATTTTTGAAACCAATTTTATGCACGATGTGGTACCCTGGTGTTCTCAGAAAGTTGATACAGGGAAGAGCAGATTCATACTTAAGAAGACTCTGATTTACTGTATCCAAGTGAAATCAAGGTTGATGTGTTCATGACTAAACTGTACTTAATTGGGAGAAGCATGCAGAAGAGACAGAATTCAGAGTCAAAACTCAGATAAAGATAAATTCACTTGAATAAGGAGTAGGAAACAAAGATTTGGAAAATATTGAACCACTGGCAACTTAGATAAGCCATAAGTTATGTAATCTGAAACATAATGCTGTTTTGCTGAGGAGTGAAAACCTTTTTTGTTTTGTTTTGTTTTGTTTTTCGTTTTTTGTTTTTTGTTTTTTGGGTCACACCCGGCAGTGCTCAGGGGTTACTCCTGGCTCCATGCTCAGAAATTGCTCCTGGCAGTTACGGGGGACCATATGGGGCACCGGGAACTGATGACCTTTTGCATGAAAGGCAAACGCCTTACCTCCATGCTATCTCCCGGCCTGAAACCTTTTAAGACTTCTAATGTTTATGTATCCATGGCAGTGAAAGGTTTGGTACAGATCCTAGTACACATGTAGTCACTCTAGTCTGAGAGGAATATGGAATTTTGCTTGAGGCATATTATTCTGCTGTTTGTGCAAATCAGTTCCACTTGTTTTAATATCTATATTTTGATTAAGTTATTCCATTTGTATTGTAATCCACTAAAATATTTTTCTGAACACAATGATGATTAATTTACCTATTCCAAATGATAATAAGCCAGTAAAGAAGTTCATACTTCTTACTTCTGCCATTGAAATAAAGTTCTATCTGATTATGCCTTTGTATATACTTTCATTTGTTATCAGCATTTTTGAGAGTCCAATGGGGCTTGACTTTAGACTAAGATTTTATTGAAAGAAGTATGAATAATTACAGTATAAATGAAAGTTGGCATAGTAAATTTTTCTAGAGTAAGAAATTACAAAATTTAACTTGATAGAGTTTTAAAATACTAAGTAGTCATGTATCATGTAAAAAAAGATTAGTAGATAGAAATGTCCAGCTACTAAAGCAAAAAATGTTTACATCCATACAAATGCTAAAAATGATAAAATGTAAGACACCAGAATTTAACTTTCTCAAACTGTCCTTCAAAAGTAGATATATCCTTGTCTGATGTCATTCAAGTATCTACCCATTTTTGTGATGATTTTATTGAATTCATAGTTCAGAAATAAAGCTCCTAATTGAAAAAAAATACTGAATGTACTTATCTACAAAAAGTGCATTTGTTATAGGGTATGCTGTTCCATGTGTGATTCTATGCATGAATAGTTTGGAATTGTGTATATGGCCATTAAAGGAGATGGTTAAAATCCACCTGTCCTAGAAAAGTCTTCCTTCTACACAGAGTTATCAGACATAAAAATCACTCTTGAGTCATGGTAAATATATCATACAGCATTAATCTTTCTTGATTCCATGGTTTGCTAAAACAGGCAAATTTGCTTGTTGGATTTAAAATACATAGCTTTGAAAAAATTACATATTTTTTTTGTTTTTTGGGTTACACCCAGCAGCGCTCAGGGGTAATTCCTGGCTCCATGCTCAGAAAATCGCCCCTGACAGACACGGAGAACCATATGGGATGCCAGGATTCAAATCACGTCCTTCTGCATGAAAGGCAAATGCCTTACCTCCATGTTATCTCTCGGGCCTTTGAAAAAATTCTCATCTCAAATATCTCAAAATCTAAGTCTCAAAATTTAAATCTAGAAATTCATTTTTATATATTGCATATAAATTTGATATTTGTACATTTATTAAGTAAGTTAGTTTGCTTTTATACAATAATGTGTATGAAAAAGTTAAATATTGGTTTATTATTTTCTCCTTGTCATTGCCTGTTGTCCTTTTGTTATTTTTGCTACCTTTCCTTATTTTTATAGCTAAAGCAATAAAATGACAATTTTCTTTGTTTTGTGCCACACCCAGTGACACTCAGGGATTACTCCTGACTATGCGCTCATAAATCGCTCTTGGCTTTTAGGACCTTATGGGACGCTGAGGGATTGAACCGTGGTTTGTCATAGGTCAGCCGCATGCAAGACAAAACCCCATACCGCTGTGCCACTGCTCCGGCCCCTAAAATGACAATTTTTAAACTTGAGGACTAGAATCAGAGGAGGATACAATCATATATAAAAACTGCTTCGCAAAAAATACAAGTCAGTGCTAGTAAGTGCAATGCAGTGCATTAATATTATTATTGCTTTATTCTACTCAATATTTGAATAAATTTCAAAGAAATATATAAACAGTTTATAATATTCTGTTCACAACAACTAAGATATGGCAAAACCACACAAAAGTAAAGGGTGTGAAAAAGCATGTACTCCAAAATAATGTTTAAGTAATTACTAGAGACATATAAAAGTAAGTGATCTGTGTATACACGGAAACGCAAAATAATCATGGTTGGACCACTTTATTGTTGATTATATTTGTCTATTGAATGTTGCCATTACTAATAGGAGCCATTTATTATTATCAAATGCAAAAGTCCTATGTTAACTATTGGGAAATTTTTGTAACTCTAAGCCCTACAGGTAATTGTAAGTACCTCTATATGGACTTCTAAAAATTGAGTAAGGTACTTTATTCAGTTTTAATCAAACCTAATAAATATTTCTTTGACCAAAATCACTAAAAGAAAGACCCAAAGTCTTAGTAGTGCCACTTGTGCCCCTAACTCTCTAAATAACATAAGGTGTGACCCTAAAACCAGCAGTGACAAAAAAAAAAAACCCAGTAATAAGAAGTTTGCACGAACACAATTGGGCTCAATTCATCATGACCTGCTAATGTTCATCTGACCTAGAAGTCAACCTGCTGTTGAAATCTTCATGGGTTTCAATTGTTGTTAGTACATTATTTAAACATAATAATAAAGATAATCACTATGTATTAAGCTATCACTTTTTTTTTTTATGGAATGCTTCACGAATTTGTGTGTTATCCTTAAGCAGGGGCCATGCTAATCTCTGTATTGTTCCAATTTTTAGTATATGTGCTGCCTAAGCGAGCACAAGCTATCACTTTTTACTAAATAAAATTTGTCCATTGAAAGTTGTATTAGGAAAATAACATTTACATTTTGGTAGAGTCTTGAAAGATTCCAACTCTATTCCAAAATTGTCAACAGATAGTCAAGTGAACATCCAATTTCCAAAATATTTAAGTATTTTTAGTGCTAACGCAACATAAGATAATGTACTTATTGTTAGTATTCAAGGTCAGAGAAGTACTGTCTTGAAATTTTGTTATCTATATCATTTTAAAAGCATTAACCTCCTAATCTAAACTCTGATTTTTCACTAATTACTTCTTTTCAACCTTTCTAGAGTAACATAGAAGATACACTGATATCAATTATTAAGGTTCATACAATTGTGTTCAATATTTCATGATAATTATAATAAGCTCAACATTTTTTAAATTTCAAAGATATAAATGGAAAGTTTAATTACCATGATATTTAAAATTGGACACATAGCTCCTACATTTCTGACATGACTTTTAAATTTCACAGTATTTATCCTGTAATACTTAAGTCATAAAATTTAATGTAAAATTTAAAAATAATAAAATTATATTTAAATGACTATGTAAACATTGTGTCTAATATAATTAAAGTTTAAAAATTAATTACTTTATGCAGCTAATTTATTAAAATATTTTCTTGGCAAGATTAATATTGCTCAATGAGATTATATATAATAGTTTCTAAAGTACAGTGGGCAAAAGTAGGATAAATGTTTTATTAAGGTACAAATGGAATCTTTTAAAGTAAAATTTTCTAAAAACTAATATCTTCTACCTAGAGTGCCTTCATATAAGCATATGTATGAGTATATCTATATCTATGTATACATATATGAATATATATACCTAGGTGACTTATATATAATACTCATATATACTTATACTTCATTTACTTATACTTGGTATCTCTCTCTATATATATCTATATACATATACACACGATATATACACATATATAGTTGCCACAGGACCTTCCAAAAGTAAAAGGAAATCCAACTTTAGAGAAAACAGTGAAGCTAATGAAGAGAGGGACTATTCATTCAAAAACACAGAGAGTACTTCCTCAAGGGCATTCTTCCTATCCTATCTTTCTTTGGGAGGATAATTGATAGCTACACAAAATGGGAAGGGCCCAACTGAAACTGGTGGAATTGCCTTCTCTTAGAAGAGACAGGTTATTGTGGACTTAAAGGTTCTTTATTCTACCTCTTTGGTTAGAAATATAATTTCCCTCTTTGATTTTTGGTCAGGAAGAAAGTTGGCATTCCCAAGAAGATGTGCTTTAATTGATTGCAGCTATTAAATCCTTTGACTTACATGCATTTAGTTCAGGCTATAAAAGCCACATGGAACTTTAAATTTAATCATTATTATTTCTGTGTGTAGAAAATTTGACAGAGGCATTGGGAAAAGAAATAGTGAGGGGAGTGTCTTTGCTTGCACACAATAAAACGATGGATTTAAAACCCCCTGCCCCCCAAAAGGAACTAATACTACATACTGGTAATGGTTTGAAAATTACTGATATTTAAAAGTGCTCAAGATAATGCAAATACATTAGATATATTTCTATGTAAGTTTTAGTAAATCCCTATTTTTCAATAAAATTATTAATAAAGGCATGAATACATACACCAGTATATAAAGAAGAAAATGTACCTTAAATTGATTTCTGCCTCACTCACTTATAATTTGGAAAAAGTACAGCTCAAGGATGGATGTTTTAGAAAAAAATAGCATATCTGTTCCTGTAACATTTTATAGGCTATATGACATTATTAATAGTTTTCAGTCTAAATTGTTTTGTATAGCATTTCAACAGATTCATAGATATTTTAAAATATAATCATCTATATTATGTTCTATTTCTTCTTCTACAATGCATTGTATTATATGTCCTGGGAAACAGAATTGTTAGTGTTAGATGCAAATAATATATTATAAATAATAATGAGTGTATCACTTAGGTATATAAATTTCCATCTTACTTTCATCTCAACATACATAATATATACATACATATATACAGCATACATAATATCATAAATATAAAATATATAAAGCTAATTGCCAAAATATTCTAAAATACAAAATAGTTGAATAGGGAATACATTTTTATGGATTGTTTATATAAAAATAAATGATATAACTACTACATCTCTTTGTCATTAATTATGACTGCAAAAACATGTGTATATGTTCATTTATTTTCCTTAAAAATAAAATAATTTGGGGCCTGGGAGATAGCATGGAGTTAAGGCGTCTGCCTTTCATGCAAAAGGTCATCGGTTCGAATCCCGGTGCCCCATATGGTCCCCCGTGCCTGCCAGGAGCAATTTCTGAGCATGGAGCCAGGAGTAACCCCTGAGCACTGCCGGGTGTGACCCAAAAAAACAAAAAAAAATAAAATAAAATAATTTAGAAGTTATTATGTTTTTCATTATAGAAATGGGCCATAGGGAGAAGCAATCATACCAAGTTTATCTAGTGGTGAAATCAAAACTCTCAGAACTAGGCCAGAACAGCTCAAATAATAAAGAATTATGTGACTTTACTTCAAAATCAGATTATTTTAAAATATACTCCAGATTTTTTTACCCCATTCAGAATCACATTCTAAAAAGTTTGAATGATCATTTCATGATACAGATCACTGATATATTATTTTCCAGATAGAAATTCTATAGAACCATAATGTAGTATAGCAATTTTATAGCAAATTTAAAACAAAAAATGAAGATTACATTTAATATGTGGTCTTTATTGTCTCATTTTTTTCAGTAAGTTATTAAGTATTCATTTATGTGCACATGTTGTATTCAAGGCTAATTCATAGTTCTGTGCTAAGAGATCACTCCTGGTGGTACTTGAACAATCATTTGTGGTGTGTTGGAACAAGCTGGAGTCAGTCACCTGCACGGCTATCTCCGTATCACCGTACTAACTTTCCAAAGCAATAATTTTAAAAAAGACAAAAAAGGTTAAAGAAATATGTGATTATTTTAAAGCCAGAATTTCTTCTGACAATATTGAACTCAAAGATACAAAAAAATATACCATATAAACAGAAATAATTTACTATGCTTATTAAAATAAACTCTCTTAAATTTATTTTAGGACTACTACTCTCTTCCTTAGTACAATAGATAAATTGATTCTACATATTTTATGTAGCAGCTTATTATTTTTTCTTTTTCAAAGCAGTTCTTGTTCCTAATTATATATAAACATGTTCAAATTGTCTAAGATAGTCACTTATACAGCAATTAACATGCAAAGATTTTATTTAGAAATATTTTATGCATGTTTGTCTAAACATTAGACCCACAAGAAGAATTTGAATGCTAGATCTCATAACATATATTACCAAACATTTGGGAAAATAAAGATCACTTTTGTACCTTCGTCAAAGTTTTAAATGAAAATGGATGTTTGGCTCCAACCTACATTTAATTTTATAATCTTCTTAAGGAGAAAACTTTTCTTTCTTTAATTCTATACACTTGGATTAACCCAACTAATCTAATGCATGTTAGCCTAATGAAAGAGAAGTAGTGAATCAAACCACATTCATTTCAGTGCATTCGTTCCCAGGCTCACTGATTTGTGAAATCTAATGAAACACTTCTCGAATGAAAGGGAGAAAGACAGATGCTGAATAAGATTTGTGGAGAAACTTGAATTTATTCTAAGACAATCAAATAAAGAATTTAAGAAGCTGATACTTCCTGTCAGAAAGCTTTATAAAAACTAATTCTACTGAATTCACTACATATCATTTCATAAAATTGAATTGCATGCCCAATCAATTTGATTGAACATTTTTGTTCAAACCAAGTTTCATTGTCACTAAAATTTAGAAATAGTTACCTTAGGCTATGCTTAGCCATAGAAAGTAGTATTATATAAATTATAGTTTATTAATTGAAACACAGATCTTAATTAATCATTCATCTGGAAACCTAAGAACAGCTTCAGATCATTTGATTAACCTCAAATAATATTATTGAAATTTAATCTATTGGAAATTTTCTGGAGTTGAAAAATGTAAATGTAGAAAACTTAATCAGAGCAATTAATTATTTACTAAGATCATGAATTCTTGGTCATCTAAGTGATTGGTATTTTTATATATGCCCACCTTGTCTTACTGATAGCACAAGACAAACTGTTTTGTGGACATATTTGGGTACACAGAGCACATATGTAAATACTCAGATTTGTATATAAATTCTGCTAAATACATTTAATTCAATTCAGATCAATTGTAAAGTACAATTATATGTAACTTTTAAAAACTTCCTATTTAACAAACCAATAGCTAATCTGTCAAACATAACTAAAATAAAATCACTAGAAACCACCCAAAGCCTACATTTTTCACACAATTAGTGGTAGGGTTTTTTTTTATTTTTGCAAATGCAGCAGAATATTTTAGAAAACTCTTTATATATGCAAACCAGAAAATAATTTTAAACTCTTGTAAGAAAACAGCATATTTCAATCTGCAATATACTAAGAATCATTTTTCAAATTACATATGGGGAACTCCTAACCTAACCTTATATCTTTTTCCTTAGTTAACCTAAATAAAACGTGTCCCTCCTGGTAGATTTAATTAGTGAAACTAAACCAAAGTGACTTTATAATGATTTTAGCTGTTCCTTTATTCCCAGAGTTCAGATTTTTCCTCCAGATCTTATTTATCTCTGTGATCACATTAAAATAAACATGCAAACTTTTTACAATATTATACTTGAGCTTTCACTGTCTGAATGTACTGCCCACAAATATAGGATCTGACCTACCTGAAAATCTGGGGCATTTTTAAATATGAGTGCTAGAAGCATTTTTTTCCACGTAGGGAGTTTTGGTGTAGGGATGTGAAGATTCAGTACAGTCATTATAGGATGCTGGTAGGTGTCAGCTTTGCCATTATGAATACTTGGTACCAGATTGTTCTTCAGTCTCCTTCCCTCCTGAGTGTACCTGAAGGTGGGGCTAGAAGATAATATAGGGCGAGGGGCATTGAAGAGGCCTATCTAGAAGTAGTTCCCACCACTTTTCCTCAAGTTCCATTAAGTGAATTTATTCACAAGAGCCACTAGCAACGAGAGGCCAAGGCACAGAGTCTGCTTCAGCCTAGGGAGCGGAGGAAATTACATTTCTGTCTCCGGAGGCTCAACCAAGTTAATTAACACACACACAAGTATCAGTTTGAAGTGATCTTGTTAGGACTTAACATTGAGGATCATATTAAGAATTAAAAAAGAAAAGAAAAAAGAATACAGAAAGTTCTGTACTAGCTGTGAAGCGATGACAGATTGGGTTCAGTGTTTTGTTCTATTCCCATAAACAAAACTTAAAAAAAAAAGTTGAATATGGGCATTGTGTTCCAGGTCATGAGAAGCATTTTCTCTCGAGAAGAAAGTTTAGGTCAGTCCAAATCATATTAGGAATATTATATTAGGGAAACAAAAGATATTTGGGGGTGTCTCATATTTTCCTTTACTTTCTTTTGATTTGCTGGGTGGAGACTGTACTATTAATCTATTAATTTGTCTACACATGTAGCTCTTAGCAACATCACAGATTTGCTCCAATGCCATGGTCCAATTAAATAGTTGGCATGTGAGTCAACCATGCTAATCAGACACTATCCCTTGGCATCACAATGAGTTATGAGGCATATGATAAAAATCTAGTGATTCAGTACAAGATACATAAGTGTTCTATTAAATTCTCAAACTGTCAGATGCAAAAGAAATAGTACAACCGTGAGGCATTCTCCTTACATGCAAGTGACCTGATTCTATCCTAGGCTCAGTACTTGGTGTCCTGAGCATCATCAGGAGTGATCCATAAGCAGAGTCAGGAGTAAGCCCTAAGTATACCAACTATTGTGTCCCAGAAACCATAATCAATCAAGCAATCAAATGCTTATGCTTACTAATGTTTTTATTTTCATAGTTATTTTCTATTGTCAAGTACCCTGAGGTCTTTTTGCTGATAGGTTATCTTCACAAATATTTAATATAAATATTAAAAGAACTATTTTAGGACCGAATAGGTGGCACTAGAGATAAGGCGTCTGCCTTGCAAGTCCTAGCGATTTGTTCCCCCAGGGTCCCATATGGTCCCCCCAAGCAAGGGACAAATTCTGAGTGCATAGCCAGGAGTAACACCTGAGCATCAAACGAGTGTGGCCTAAAACAAACAAAATAAAGAACTATTTTAATTTATAAGTAATTATTCTATTCAACTCATATCTCTTCTGCTGCAATTTTATGGTCGGAGATTTAAGATAGAAGGTATAAGTGAGTATTATCAGAATTAACACAAAAGGGCCCAGGAACTATGAGTTATATTGATTAAGTCAATAAATTTAAAAATCCATTACAAAAGAAAGCTGAATATCATGAATTTTTCTTTAATTATCCTACGGTTATTTGTTTAGAATACACATTAAAGACTTGAGTCTACAATAGATGACTATCAGTCTCAAGTATAAACAATGCAAATATACTACACTCAGAGCTTCCTATTTAACTCATGATAATAAAAGTGCAAAATACTTTGATTCCTTTTTTTAAGAACGAGTCAAATTTTTTGAATATGTTGATCATATTATGACAATGAGCTCTTTTGCCTACAATATGCCTGTTCAAAATTAGAATCAAACATGTTTCTAGTTTTCTCTCAACTTCTCCCTCTATCTCTGTGAATTAAGTCAAAGTAAATGCAGATATTTATAATTCCACAATTCTAATAATTTGTTTTTGTCTAAATGCTGTCATGCTTGTTAGTTTTATGCTAGGTTTTATGTCTAGACTGACCTCTCTTCCTTGTATAAATATATCAAAACAACACCCTGCAAAGCACAAAGAAATCTCAAACACTTTATGATGTAGATATTCCAGGTGCTCTATTGATCTATACAGTTATATTTAGCTTAATAATGGAGTTGGAATGGAACAGTAGTTTAATGGATAGAGGGTTGCTTTATATGCAACCCTCTGACATCCCATATGGTCCCTTAAGTCTGCCAAGAGTGATTGATCCCTGAGCAGAGAATCAAGAATAAACCATGAGCACCATATTGAGTTTGGTTCAATCTCAGACAAATAATACAAATTTAGATTAATGAGAGTTCAATAGAAAATAAGAAGTAGAGGTCTGAAGAGAACAAAGGGCCTAAAGACCTTACCTAGTCTGCAGCTCACCTTGGTTTAATTCCTGGCACTGCATGGCCCCCAGAGAGCACTGACTCTGGAGTAGTTTCCAGCACTTTTCTGCCAAACAGACCACCCCAAAGTTTTGAATATGTGAGAATGAGCTAATCAGAAATATATCCTCCAACTCTGTGTACTCCTAAACTTCTTGAGAAAGTGAAGCTTATCTTCATTATATTAGAAAATCTACTGACCTTTAATGAGACTGTCATTTCACATTCCCTCAGCCTCTTTTACCAAACCCTTTTTGTATGTATGCATGTATGTATGTATGTATGTATATATATATTAATTTTTATTTTGACCATATTGGCTTACATATCTTTCACAGTAGTATTTTAGGTACATATTAACATTGAATCAGGGGACTTCCCATAACCAAATTTGTCCTCCCTTCACCACCGTTCCCTTCCTGCAACCCATATCTCCCACCAATGTCCCCCGGGCTGCTAGAGTAAGTGGTTCCCTCTATGCCTAGCTTACTACTAGCGATCATGTTTGGCCTTGGTACTCTCCCTTGTTTCCCCTCTATTTGAGAGGCAGAGCTAGATAGTTCGAGTTATGTGATTTTGTTTGAAGGAAAGAAAAGCAATAGAATGGGGTAAAAAATCAAATAAACTGAAAATGGGCAGAGTCCTACTAGAGATTTTCAACCTCAGTTTGAGTGAGGACAGGAAAAAGATAATTGAAACACCACAACAATACAGAAAGAAACATCAAATAAAATATCCAGTGAGCACTGCAGCAACAAAGACAAGCACCACACAATAGTCTCGGTACTGAAATCAAACCATGCCAGAGTGCAAAAAGAAAGATAAAGATAAAATAAAATAAAATAAAATAAAATAAAATTGGAGACATCAACTTCAATATCTACACCAAAATAAAGAAGTCAAAAAAATCAATCAAGACTCTCTTTTTAAGAGAGCTAGAGGAAAGGGAATCACTTCAACGGAAAAATTAAATCCACAAGAATACCTAGGCTTTAACAACAGATATCTAGGCTGGATGGAGATCCAGAGGTAGTGAGTTAAAGAGGTCTTGGTCCAGGCTATTAGCAAGTCAAGTCCACGAATGCTTTAAGCATTAGCTGAGAGTTTTCAGATTCTTGAATGCAAAGCCTCTTAATCAAAAGCAGGGAAGCAGACACTTATGGTAGTTTCTAGAAGCAGAGCTGGGTATTGAAGGCACTTCAGAGGCATTTCCTCTCACTGATAGAGATTAATTTTCCTTTGGCATTGACGTGCTCTTGTGCCAATGTATCCTCTTAAATCTCACCTGAGGAAAACAGAAAACTATCCTACTCCACCAAAGTTTTAATTGTTTTTTATTTCTCCTCTCTTCATCATATTGGAAACCTTTTATTTTTTAGTTTTGTATATTTCCATTAGCATATTTCTCTAACTTAGCCAGAGAGTGTTTGTGTTTGGGGGACCACATCCAGGAAACTGGGTTTTCTCCTGGCTCTGCCCTCAAGGGGATCACTCTGTGTGGGTTTTAGAAGACCCTATAGAGTGCCTTGGGATTAAATCAACCCAGGCCAGCTGCAAGCCAGACACACGTTTACTGCTATATTATCACTCTAATCCAAATGGCTTTTTTAAAGTGAAAATTAAACTTTTTTTTATGAGTAAGGTTAGTATTAATAGCTTGATTGAATCTCAGGGTAAGCCATCATTCCTTTCATATTGATTTAATTTTGCCCTAGCTTTGTCAATAGGCCATTTATTACCTTTCCTGTTCCATGCATCCTTAAGTGTTCATATGTTTCTTTTCAGAACTATCTGGAGACCCTGATTATTTCTCTTGCCTTACATCCCACAGTGAAACCATCAGTAGAAGTAGTTATTTCTTCCTTTGCTTAGATCCATAATTTATACTTGCAGTGCCATGTTCCCTCCAAACAGGCCAATATGTTTTCTTTTAAAGTAGTAACTCATACATTAACTCCAGAAAGAACTTGTGTTGAGGGTCCCTAGATCTACCCACCTGATGGTCCAAGTTGCTAGGGAGAACTGACAGCTCTGCCCAGAAGTGGAAATATTTGAAATATTTGAGTCTCAACCACTATCATCAAACTATGACAGGAACTTTCAGACTGCCTTCCCAGTTTACTCACTTCCTGTTCCCAGCAGGGTAACTGTTCCAGAAAATCTGACTTCAGGTGCCACTACACTAATCACAGGATATTTATCTACTACAGAAGGTATAAAATCCAAATGTCCAACTCCATCACAAAAGCTGCCTTCTACCAACGTTCCCAATTACCGTATTTTTTGCCATATAAGATGCACTTTTTCTTCCCCAAAACGGGGCTGAGAAAGTGGGTGTGTCATATACGTTGAATGTCCATCTGGGGGTCCAGGCTTGGGCGTATTTGCATCCATGTCCGGACCCCCAGATGGCCTGCAGCCATCTACTCACTGTTCTCCCTGACTGATCTCACATGGAGTGTGTGAGAGGCGAATCCTGCTTCTCTGTGTCCTCGCTCGCTGTGTCATGCTGCTGGTCACACCCCTATGACAGTGGAGATGGGGACTGTGCTGTAGGTAAGATGTCTGTCACACGCTGCCATCACAGACATCACACTACTGTGTACACCACAGAACTGGTTCTACTCCCCATCCATCCATTCTTTTTTTTTTTTTTTTTTGTTTTTGGTTTTTGGGTCACACCCGGCAGTGCTCAGGGGTTACTCCTGGCTCCATGCTCAGAAATTGCTCCTGGCAGGCACAGGGGGCCATATGGGGCACCGGGATTCAAACCGATGACCTTTTGCATGAAAGTCAAACGCTTTACCTCCATGCTATCTCCCGGGTCCCCCATCCATTCATTTTTTTTGTCTGAAAGCACTGTACCTAAAGTAGCGTCGAACCAAACCACTGGACCCAGCCCACTACTGGTCCGCTGCCCGGTGTTTAGTGGGCGCAATTTACATCGAGGGGACATCGGAGCTCTGCCTACTTAGGGGCAGAGCCCTTGTCATTCTGAGTCGATGAGGACCTAGAGTGACAAGCTCCGTCCATACACTGCAATGGCTGCAACCTCTGGATGTTGCCATTAACAAACCGTTCAAAGTTCTTATGGGAGAAGAGTGGAACACCTGGCAGCTGGCAACCATGATTTGACTCCTACTGGGCGGTTGAAGAGGCCCACTATCACACAAGTATGTGAATGGGTTAAAAGGTCATGGGACTCCGTTAAGGAGGACAGCGTTGTAAAATCCTTCAAAAAGTGGCATTAGTAATGCCTTGGATGGAACAGAAGATGACGTCATATTTGACACCAGTGAGGAAGAAAGTGTTGACAATGACTGTGAGGATCTGTCCATCCTCATTTCTGATAGCAGCGAAGAAGAGGAATTCTTGGGGTTTTAATAAAAACATTAAAGCCTTATTTTTGTTTTTGTTTACTGACTGTTAATGAGAGTAAGGATTAAGTTAAGAGTACTAAGTTCTTAATGTATCATGGTTGACACAAAATTATTCTTAAACTGTTGTTAACCTTATACAGTTGATATAAAATATTTTACTACAGTATTTAGTTCAGAATCTTTTTTCTTTAGGCTTTCCTCCTTAAAAATTGGGTGCGTCTTATATGGCGAAAAATATGGTAGGTATCTCTCACATTATACAACCTCAATTGTTCCTTAGGAATGTCTTGCTTATATATATGTTTGGTGTCCTTTATTTGAAATATACTAAATTAAATAGCTATTTTGGCATTATGTGGCTCTGATGATTGATTTACATGTTTATGAAAATGTGGGAAAATGCATGAGTAAGCATTTAACCAGTGCTCAAAAATGTATACTAATAAACACAGGTACATGAAAATGTTTTTAACATCACATGAATTACGGATGTTTGAATTAAAACTCTGTTGAGACACACTTAAGTTTATTAGACAGTTTTCTATAGCAATAATATATTTCTGTGAAAGATGTGAAGTAAAATAAAAGCTTTAGAGTATTTGTCTAGCTAAGCTTTTAATAAATAATTTGAATATACCAACATCATAAAATACCTTAAAAATCTTCCAAGAAATCAGTATTTTGCTCAGACAAAAATCATCAAAAGAAACATCTTCAAAGCCAATATCTTAAAATCCAATCCAGGATTATCCAACCCAAATTTCAAAATCCTAATTCGTTTCTTCCTCATTGAAGAGTGTTTAGATATTTTCATATTCAAGACAAAAGAAATCAGAACATCTGAAAATAGAACTCATACTAGTATTGTTTTAAGTTCCCCAGCTAATCCAAAATAAAGACAATGTGGATAACCAGTATCTTAAAAATGAATGTCTTTGGGGGCCCGGGAGATAGCATGGAGGCAAGGCGTTTACCATTCATGCAATAGGTCATCAGTTCGAATCCCGGTGCCCCATATGGTCCCCCGTGCCTGCCAGGAGCAATTTCTGAGCATGGAGCCAGGAGTAACCCCTGAACGCTGCCAGGTGTGCCCCC
Source organism: Crocidura indochinensis (assembly GCA_004027635.1). Taxonomy (NCBI): domain Eukaryota; kingdom Metazoa; phylum Chordata; class Mammalia; order Eulipotyphla; family Soricidae; genus Crocidura; species Crocidura indochinensis. The sequence continues at coordinate 22,454 of PVKC010007753.1, forward strand.
CCAAAAAAAAACATGAATGTCTTTAAAAATGAGCTTGTTGCCTAATAGTTCTGGCTATGTATATGAATAAAGATATAGATGGAATAATTCTACAAAAACCTTATGGTAGTCATTATTTCTGAAATGTGTTTGGTTAAAATCCAAGGAAGATAAATGAACACTCTTCTAAGAAATAGTTCAAGTTGGCATATGCCACCACTTTCATAAACAAACTGTTCAGCAAAATCAATTCTTCCAATCATTCTTATCTTAAGAATAGGAGCTCAAGATATGTGCTGCAGGTGATGTCGCAACAGTGACTAAGATGGAAACATTTATACTCATTGTATTATGAACAATGGATATTTGCCAAGGTATCTCTTCACAATTTTAAATGGACAGTGACAGGTAGGCTTACCCATTAGCCTTTGCCATGGCCAAACATATGCACCAATGATAAAGTTTTGCTGCTATTAGTCTCCGTGGTAAATGTGTAACAAGGCCTGTTAAAAGTGTTGATCATTTTATTAATCAAAAATGTATCAAATATTACAGGAAATATACACAGCAATTTAAAAAAGCATTAGTTATATGTATAAAACAATGCTATTTATCAACTGATTCTACCTGCCTACCTAAACTACCTACTTACCTAATGCAATTAAGATAAACACCTTTTAACCTAAAGACCAGTTATTTTCTACATCTGAGACTTCAAGAATTAACCTGAAAGCAGCACTAAAATAGTTAAAACAGAAAAATTATTTTTAGAGGATGCAACACAAGAGTTCGAGAGTGACAAAAAACATCCTTTCTTTATTCTAGGAAGTGGGCACATATTTTAAAATATGTAAAATGAGCTCAAGCAGATCTGTGTATAAAATGTCTTAACATTATTTTACTGTTTATTGTTCTTGGCCTGAAAGATACAAAAGTCAAAGAGACAACATATTTGTTTTATTCATAGTGATTTTTCTTATTTAAAACTATAAATATTATTTATTTTTATGCAAAGATGCCAGTTTAGAAAACTGTTGCACTGAAAAATTGAGAATCTTTAAGTATGTCACAAATCATAAAACTTGTATGACCTCCAGTTATATAAAAGTGAATCCTGGTGCCCCATATGGTCCCCCGTGCCTCCCAGGAGCAACTTCTGAGCATGGAACCAGGAGTAACCCCTGAGCACTGCCGGGTGTGACCCCCCCAAAAAAACAAACAAACAAACAAAAAATAAATGCTAAAATAATTTTGTAAAATATTTAGTAGATACAAAGTCAATGAATTGGTAATACTTTCCAGCACATTCTTGTGGAGAAAAGATATTAAACATTTTAAATATTTACAAGCCAGACAGTTTTGAACTTAGAAGCTGATACTACAGGTAGGGAAAGAGGAGATGGGAGGTACATGGTCTCATGGGGCTTGTGAATCCACCACCAGGTCCCCTGGCCCCAAATCCAACGATACCCCAATGTCTACCTCCTTCTCCTGGATTTTGCTGGATTTGCATTTTAAATACTAGTCTAAAAGGAAAAGCTGTTTTTATTTCAATAGTCTGAACTCTGTGTTGTCATTTTAAAATACATTTTATTGAGACAACAAGTGTTTCTATTTCTCTATGTTTTGTAACATCTGAAACTTGTCTTGGCCATGCTACAATCACCTAAAGTCTAATATTTGCCCTCCCATGAACCTGCTTTACCCATTTTAACCATCACCTGTGACCCTTCTCTTCACACTCCGAGGGACAGCACCTTTCAACCCTGTGAACTACAGCAATGCAGAATAACCTAGAAAGTTTTAGTATACATGGGTGGGGCGGTGATGTTCTCAACTGCAGAAGCAAGTGGTTCTCAAGTTGACTTTACAAAGACCAGAATTCATGCCCAGCACAAGGCAAACAAAAGCAAACACTGCAGTTAGAGTTCCTTGGGATGTGATCTCCACATTATACGAAAATCAATACAAATAAAAGGTCTTAAAACTAGGGAATGGGCTCAAGGGTTAGATCAAAGATTCAGCATGCCCAAGGCTCTTGAGTTGGAGCCTTATAGCCCCTGACCTTCTTATTATTACCATAAGGTGTAGCCCTACCAGCAAATAAAAACAGACCAATCATTTTATATAAATATTTTAGAATATTTCATCATATATTTTAGTACTTTATAAATCCGTTTAGAAATTTTACATATTTTAATTATAAAATATAAAATTATAAATATTTGTAAATATGAATTTTATAGCTTAATAAATCATCTAAGTTTTACTTTATACATTTAATTTCTTAATTAAAAAATGTTAAGTGTTCAATCAGTTCTACTATCTCTAGCCTGCTATAGGTAATCTTAACCTTATGAAATTCTTGTCTAGGTTTTCCTTTATAAATTTATCCCTTGCCTCATTCTCCATAATTTAATCTTGGAAAGATTTTTCTTGTGCTGTCCACACTTAATGATAGAAGATGTCTGCTGTCCTCCTAATGGACAGAACTACATAAATTTATTGGAAATATTCAAATTTTTTGTTTGAGTTACTGACCTGCTCTCTTATTTACTTACTTAAGTATGATAATGTGAATATATACTCATAGGCAGCTATTTTCTACTTTACATTTTAATCTCACACTGCTTTTCTCTCATTGACAATTCTCTGAAGTTTCATTGAAGAGCCTTTTTTATGCAAGACAAGTGCTCTATTGCTTAAAACTTCCCTAGGGGCCGGGAGATAGCATGGAGGTAAAACGTTTGCCTTTCATGCAAAAGGTCATCGGTTCGAATCCCAGTGCCCCATATGGTCCCCTGTGCCTGCCAGGAGCAATTTCTGAGCATGGAGCCAGGAGTAATCCCTGAGCACTGCCTGCCGGGTGTGACCCAAAAACCAAAAAAAAAAACGACTTCCCCAACCCTAACATCTCTATGCCCTTATTGAGTCGTGCTCTATATATTAAGTTGGAGAAAGCACCAAGTATGCATTTTGCCTTCTCATCTGCAATGACATATAATAATATGTTTTCCCAGGAAATATATACTACCACTAACTAAACCATGAACAAGGTTGAAACAAACTACAATGACATTAGCAAAGATTCATCAACAATCCCATGTCTAATACAGGAATCAAAATACCAATCCCAGGTTTTGCAATTCAATCGCTACAATGCATGTGTCATATGGACACATTACAGCAACTCCTGTATTTTGTTGCTGTTTAAAAATCAGAGGTGTGGGCAGCTCTTTGGCAGTGCTTCTGGCCTCCATGTTGACAATTCTCCGTGTAAATAGGACACCTGTGCCCATGGAGTTGACCTTTAGAATATATTTTCATTTTTACTATTTCCTAAAGTCACAGAAGGTGAATTATCTAAAGCCTGAACTTCAAAAGTACAACATAACATCTATTTGACAAAAATCAGTTTCAAGTTCTAATGAAAACCCATTAGTAAGGTGATGAGAGGCACAAAGGCATGAAGTAAAAACATTTCACTTACATATACATATTTCACTTACATACCAACAAAAAGAGAGGGCTAGAAATAGATATTCTCTAGATGGGGTTTTGTCTGGTTGAGAAGACATTGTTGAATCATTTTAGAGTATTGATATCTGACATACTAAATAACACAAAAATGATAATATAAGTTAAAATCTAGCTGCCATTGGACATTACACAAAAAATTAATGTCTAGACCCCAAGAAAAAAGTTAATTCTCACAGAGTTGAAGAGAATTAGCTGAGTTTACACCCCATGGGGCACACTACAGTTTTTTTTTTTTTTTTTTTTTGGTTTTTGGGCCACACCCAGTGACGCTCAGGGACACTACAGTTTTAATATAAGTTAAGATTCAATATAGTTCTGCAGTTCTAGAATATTTGCTCTTGGGTTTTATCACATTTCATGTGTATAGGAAAGAGAAAAGTTTCCAATAATACAAAACTATGGTGGTCCCTGCAGCCCTGCAATCTTTTTGTTTGTTTGTTTTTGGGTCACACCTGGCGATACTCAGGGTTGACTCCTGGCTCTGTGCTCAGAAACCATTTTTTTTTTAAATAATATCTTTATTTAAGCACCTTGATTACAAACATAATTATGATTTGGTTTCAGTCATGAAAGAACATCCCCCTTCACCAGTGCAACATTCACATCACCAATGTCCCAAATCTCCCTCCACCCCACCCCACCGCCAACTGTGCTCTAGACAGACTTTCTACTTCCCTCATTCATTCACTGGTCATGATAGTTCTCAGTGTAGTTATTTCTCTAACTGCACTCACCACTCTTTGTACCACTCTTGGAACACACTCTTGGCAGGCTTGGGAGATCATATGGGAACTGGGATTCGAACCAGGGTCAGTCTTGTATTGACCGCATGCAAGGCAAACACCTTACAGCTGTGCTATAGCTCTGGCTCTAGTTCTGCAGTCATATATGTTCCTGTGTATAAATAGAGGAAACACTTCTTAGATTAAAACAACTAATAATGAAACAACATGACTTGTACATACTTTGCTATAGTTTTTAGGACATATTTAGCAAGGTTTTCCATTGATCTTTAGTCACATACATCAAAATTATTCAATTTATTTACTAATATCTTTAACACTATTATATTTATTTTTTATTAGTAGAAAAAAATCTGCAAATTATTTGACCCTGAAGACCATGAATGTTACTCCAATAGGAACCATCTTTTTGCATTTATGGACTACACCCAGTTGTTCTCGGAGCTTTCTCCTCATTCTGTGCTCAGGGAACATTCTTGGTGATGCACTCAGATCCATATAAAGTGTAGGGAATTAAACCAACATCCCCGACTACAAAATAAGCAGTTACCCGATGCACTTATTCACATTTATATGCAAAGACTTGACATTGGGCAACTGTAAAAATAATATATAGGGCTTAAAGACACTGTAGTAGTCAATTGACATCCAGCTATGTCATCAGCCAGCAAGAAAAAACAACAGACAGGGAGATAAAGCACTCATCGTCCTTTGATTTTTCACATGATGGGTTTTTCAGTAACTCATTTGAGGCTGACCTAATTTCCAGTGATCTCTTTAGCACATATTACCCAATTCACCATTATATGCTCCTAATAACTTCTCTGCCCTAGCTAACAAGTATTTGCAATAGTCCTGGAGCTCATCAGAGAATGAAAGTATTCTCAGTAAAGTAGGCATGCCTTTAATTCTTGGGGGACTTCTGTGTTGAAAAGAATACTCACATGCTCCATTACAGTATCTCCACCATCCATGCAGACCCTCAGGCATACCATATTACTGAATTAAGGTGACATAATTCTTAGGAAAAGAGTTCATCACTTCGCTCCTAAAATATACATATGTCTCCAAGGTTCTGACTAATTTATACAGCTCTGGAAACTGCCCCAATTTGCTTTGGCTTTCAATAATGTACCTTCTGCTGCCTCCAGCTAACTCTCTGATTCAGGACAGCAGCACCAGTCAAATGAGTTTATCAGAGCATCATTACTTTGAACAGATCTTCCCTCCATTGGAGTGAAAAGACAGAGGTATAATTTGATTCTTTCTATATGTTGTTAATCAGAGAGTACCCCCACATTCCAAATGGCCTATCAATATTTGTTTGCACTAAGTAGGCATAAAGTTCTTTTAGATCTAAAGAAACCAACCATGATGTTTGAACTGAATTTTTCATGCCATGTCCAGCTCAGAAAACTCAGTGGAAAAGTTCTAATAAAAGAACTAGTGAGATGCTGTAAAATAAAATGATTTTGAGTGTGTCCCTTAAATAACAAACCAAGATCTTTGTCATTTTTGGATAAAACCAAGCCTTCTAAGATAAATGAATTTCTAGGGATTCACAAATATGTTTTGTATATTTGTGTGAAGCTTCATAATATAATAGGTTTCATGTTGCTTCAAGCAGGCAGATGTGGTTTTAAGTGTTGAAAAGAAACAATCTGCTCAGTCATAAGAATGACTGGCTCTTCTCTGGTTTTCTGCTGACTAGAGACAAGTCTTTAAAACTGCATCCAGCTATGTGAAGACACCTTCTCTCATGAAATTCCTACATCCAGATTAGAACAAGGTCATTTTTATGTGCTGGGCAGCAGAAAACATGTGCATGTACTTATATGGTGTTGAGAAAAAAAATTAACCTATGGAAAAGGAATGCATCCTGTGAGAACATCCTGACTTGAAAAGACTTTACCAAGACACTATTGTTGTGTTTTTTTTTTACTAATCAGCAACTGAGCTAAATTTTCAGTAATGGTGAAAAATATGTTCTATTTTAGAGGTAAAATCCATTTCCCTTATATTATAAATATAGGATCAAATTCACTCTTGCTTCCCCACCTCTAGTTAATTGTTATTGTTAATAACAATTGGAAAATTAGAAATAGCTAATGTCTTCCCTCAGATATTCTAAATATCTATGGAGTTGTAAAGGGATTATTTGATAAAAAATGCCCCCATAAATACTACATGTTTTGTATTTTTAATTCTTGAGTATAACAAAAGTAAATGATAAATGATTTCCATTTAATTAATTAAAATTGAGGTTTCTGTTTTATTTTTTCTTATCGAGATTGTTCAAGACAT